>CAUYRT010072764.1:0-15403 GCA_963574885.1 Lepilemur ruficaudatus
GCCTGAGCAAGAGTGAGACCCAGTCTCTACTAAAAATAGAAAGAAATTAATTGGCCAACTAAAAATATATAGAAAAAATTAGCCGGGCATGGTGGTGCATGCCTGTAGTCCCAGCTACTCGGGAGGCTGAGGCAGGAGGATAGCTTGAGCCCACGAATTTGAGGTTGCTGTGAGCTAGGCTGACGCCATGGCACTCTAGCCCGAGCAACACAGTGAAACTTTGTCTCAAAAAAATAAATAAATAATATATGATATTCGTAATTGTAAGCAATATAATGACAATTATTTTTAAACTTCACATTTCATAACCTTCATGGCTTTTGGTCTTTCAGAAGACAGCCTGAGTTTCGAAAAGGGGGACAATCCTCTCAGGCAGCAATTTCAAATAAAAACAAAATATAAGCCACGTGTGTCACTTTAAATTTTCTCATGCAACATAGAAGAAAATAACACAGAATTTTTTTTTTTTTTTTGAGACAGAGTCTCACTCTGTTGCCCAGGCTAGAGTGCCGTGGAGTCAGCCTAGCTCACAGCAACCTCCAACTCCTGGGCTCAAGCGATCCTCCTGCCTCAGGCTCCCGAGTAGCTGGGACTACAGACATGCATGCGCCACCATGCCTGTCTAATTTTTTCTATATATCTTTAGTTGGCCAATTAATTTGTCTCTATTTTTATTAGATACGGGGGTCTCGCTCTTGCTCAGGCTGGTTTTGAAGTCCTGACCTTGAGGGATCCTCCCGCCTCGGCGTCCCAGGGTGCTAGGATTACAGGCATGAGCCACCACGGCCGGCCCTTGCTATAACTTAAAAAGAATACTTTCCTTTTTCTAGGTGGTGTATCAATATATATAATTCAGACTTTCTTTTTCCAATGACCTAAAATTTGAGGTAAGATTAGGTTTTATTCAACTTGAATTATCCAGATAATTACTCTCTACATTCTATCTTATATAATTAACACCTCTAAAAACAGCCACTACAGATACCTGATTAAACTGACACTATAGTCACAAACAGCCATGAGTGGAGTTTAGGCTGTCTCACCAAAGCCATTCTTCCTGCTATACCCTCTCACCGTATCCTGGCCAGAGGTTTCACCCACTGTCTAGGAGACTAGGCCAGCCATGCATGGAAAGTGGATATTGGTACCAAGGGGAACTATACAAAACTAGCTGGCTCAGTGTCACATTCCACTGCATGATTTATAAGGGCAGTGCTTTTAGAAAGGGCACCACGACCACAAGGGGAAAAATGGCCAAATGTCAGAATGTCTTATGCTGGGGAGTGGGGAGGTAGAAGGACATGGCTAGAAACACCAAAACCAGTTCCCAAGAGAGCTGAACAATCCAAGTGCACTAGCTTAGCCAACCCTTCCAAAGAAACCTGATCCAGATGGGAATCCTGCTGCTGCTCCCTGGCTGTCTTTACCCTTAGGGAACTCTACCAGTTGGTGCATCCCTCCTCCCAGTTTGACAGGGAACAAGGGCGCTGCCCACAAGGCCGGGCCAACACCGGATCTCCCTCCCGCCCTCTGAGTCCCCGGGGCCAGAGGAGGAGCTCAGGGCGAGGGCCCGCAGCCCCCACCCCCGCCTCGGCCTCTTCGCCACCCTCCATCCACCGCAGCCCACTGACCCCGCCCAGCTGGGATCTAGATTGAGTCAAACCTCCGTGTTCCCATGGTGACCACAGTTAGCACCCCATGTCCCCACTTCCAATCCTGACCACCACCTCAAAACCCAGAGTCACCCTGGACCTGTGCTGCGGGGCGCGGGAACCACCCCCACCCCCCAAATTTACGTGGAGCAGCCTCCCCGCAGCCCGGCCGCCCACCCGCATCAGTGCCCGCTGCAGCTCGGGAAAGACGCCGCCCGCCCTGACGATTTAGAGCTGGCCCGGCCAAGGGGCAGTCGTGACCAGGCCACCTCGGGGATTCGAGGGCTGTGCACACGGATGGAACAGGGTCCCCGCTTCAGCCCGGGTCCCCCCGAGGGGAGGCGCCGGGCTTCGGATCCCTCGGTAACCCGGCTGGGAGGCTGCGGGGTCTTTTCCTAGAAGAAGAAAACAATCCAAACTCTCCACAGGAGGAACTCGCGGTAACTCGAGAAGCACCGGAGCGACGCGGGAAACCGTGGCGTGGCGGTAGGCAACGGCGAAAGAATGAGGGAAGGTCCTACCAGGAACGCCGCAGCCGCGAGCGTTAAATCCCGTGCCCTGCGCTTGGCGCGTGGCTGTGGCGAGTGCGGGGTGCGGGGAGTGGGGGTCGCGCAGCGGAGGGCACGGGCCCAGCTCAACGGCGGCATCTTCCTGGTGCCAGTGCCTCCTGAGGTCCGAGACTCTCCGAAGGCGCGCGGGCCGAGGCAGCAGTGCTCAGGCAGGGAGAGGAGCTCCCGGAACAGGCAGCGGCCTCCCCGGTGCGGGCGCCTCATCCTGCGCTGGGCACAGAGGGCTGGAGTGATCAGAGCAGGGACAGCCAGGGAGCCCCGCCCCTCGGAGCCCCGCCCCCAGCATCCCTCCTGTTGCCATGCCCTCAGCGCAGCCTCTTGGAGCCCGCTTGCTCACCCGACCATTTCTGGGCAGCTCTGGCCTTGGAAGACGCCGCTGGGGCGGAGAGGCGGCGACCTCACCCTGAGCAGTGGAGTTGCAGGATTCTTGCCTCCCTTTCAGTGGACTGCACAGGGGAGCCCCACCCCCAACCCTGCCCCGGTTCCGCAGGCCTTAGGATGTTGTTGCTCATTGCAGTGTTTTGACTGTGCATATGCGGAAGCCCACAGCATCTCCTGACCTCTTGTGCAATCCCGAATGCTAGTCTGCCCGGGTAATTCTGGCTGGCTTCTGCACACGTTTGCACCAGCACAGATGTGGTAGTAATTGATTTCAGACTGCAGCAGCAGGGGTCATCAGTCTTTCGCACTTTCTGAAGTAGTATATCTGAGAAATGCATCTTCATGATCACCATAAGGAACTTAAATTTAAATCACTAATGCTTATTTCATTTAAAAACTCCTTGAAATAAAATTTGTCATTTGAAGCAAAAGTTAGAACCACATATTATGGAGTGTGTAACATGGTGAAGTAAAATACGTGACAATGATGGCAAAAAGGATGGAAAAAGAAATGGAAGTACACTCTTTTAAGGTTCTTTGTATCATGCGTGGAGTGTTACAATATTATTTAAAGATAGATTTTGATAAAATACAGTTACATATTGTCAATGCCATTAGCAACCACCAACAAAATGAGATATAGTTAATAAGCCAACAGAGAATATGAAAGAGACTGCTAAAAAGTACTCAGATAATCCAAAAGAAGGCAGGAAAAGAGAGGAGAAACGTAACAAACACCAGACCAGATGGGATGAGTAGAAAACAAATACAAAGAGTGTAGGCTTGACTCAATAATTACTTTGACTATAGTCTAAACATGCCAATTAGAAACAGAAAAAGTTACACTGGATAAAAAAATATCAAAACCCAACTATATGCAGTTAAACACCTAGCAGGCATGCCCCCAGAAAAACTATCTGCACCTCAAATGATCTCCTTTTGCAAGCTCAAGATTGTCCTTGTCTTGGAGTCAATGGGCTCATGTCTCTGCTTCTCAGACACGATTATTCAATTAATTGTAAATGAGAAAATACTCAGTCTTTCTAGAACCCAGCAAAATCATTTAAAATTAGTGTTTATGTTTATAGAAGGGAAGGAAATTCTACAGGGAAAAAACTGAAACCACAAATGTTTTTCTTCTTCTCTCATACCACATCAACACAGAAGACTTCTGTGACCAAATGTGTGCAAATTTCTCCCTACCACCAAACAAGCAATCAATTCTGCAGGAGTCACCAGCTAAACACCTTCAAATACAGTTCAATTCTGATACTATCTATCTGGAGATAGCATCAAATCACACAGGTTGTGGACTCAGTCCCACAAGACTGTCCATTCTTGAGACACCAGATGCAAGTTCAGGCCTCCAAAACTTCTGACCAACCAGCTTCAAGTTGGAAATCCACAACCCCTTCTGTAGATTTGATTAATTTGCTAGACCAGCTCACAAAACTCAGAGAAACAGTTACTTATATTTACTGGTTTATTTTAAAGGATATCCTAAAAGATGTAAATAAACAACCAGATGAAGAGATACATAGGACAAGCTATAGGGTATAGCGTTGTGGAGATTTCAAGCCTTTGCAGGGCTTACAACCTTCTAGGAACCACCCCAAGTTCAGCTATCTGGAAGCTCCCCAAATCCTGTCCTTTTGTGTTTTTATTATTGAAGGTTCTTCTCACAGGCAGAATTAATTTAACCATAAACCATTTACAATCAACTTATCCTTCAGCCCCTATCCCCTCCTCAAAGGTTGGGGAGGGACTGAAAAAATCAATCCCTCTAAGCACATGGCTTATTCCTCTGGCAACCAGCCCCCATCCAGCGGTTTCTAGGGGATTTCCAAAAAAACAAAACAACAACAAAAAAAAACTGTTTCATTAAAATAAGCTGAGGCATGTTTGGTAAGGTTTATGATAAATAATACTAAACTGTCTTTCACTTTCCTATTCAGGAGCTAATTCAGGAACAAAGAACAAAACACCAAATACTTTAACAAAAGATATTTTTATTGCTCTAATTAGTTAGGAAATAATAAAGCGTATAGGAACTGAGAGCCAGGAATCATGGACAAAAACCAAAATATATCTACCATACTATCACAGAAATCACAAAGCATTTAAATTTTATATATCAACAGGAAAATCAAAAGTATCTAGCCCTCTGAGACAATAAGCAGGTCATTTTACGATTATTTCCATGGTAACAAATCATTTAGCAAACAGTCATAGTGAACACTTCTAGCAGTTGTCATATCCCATCTCATAGGATTTACCATTAACCCCAACATCCAGGTAACAGGACAAAGAACAGAGTTATCCACTGACACAAATTCTTCACCCTGCACAAGGGAGAAAGTGATGTTTTGCTAAATCTTTTTAATTCACCAAATGTTTCTACAATGCTTTCTTGTGAAAAGGTATTCATTGCACTGCAACCAAAATGGAAGAGATTTTTTCTATTTCCTTCCTCAGGTAGAATTCCCAAAGCCAAATTCTGGAACTCCATTGAAAATTATCCCCAAATAAGATGTCCAAAAAAGAGCCACTACACTGAGGCTAGTGTGGTGGCTCACACCTGGAATCCTAGCACTTTGGGAGCTTGAGTTTGGAGGATTGCTTAAGGCCAAGAGTTTTAGATCAGGCTGGGCAACATAGTGAGAACTGTCTCTACAAAAATCTTAAAAATTAGCCAATGTGGTGACACATGCCTATAGTTCTAGCTACTCAGGAGACTGAGATGGGAAGATTACTTGAGCCCAGGCACTGGAGGCTGCAGTGAGCTATGATTATGCCACTGTACTCTCTAGCCTAGGCAATAGAATGAGACTCTGTCTCAAAAACAAAACAAAACAAAGCAAAACCAGACCTGAGAAACTTACTGCATTTGCTCTGGGGGAATAAAAAATAGGTGAAGAATAATTTTTAACACACAAAATATATGACTAGGTTTTTTCTGAAGTCTATCACTTTCATGTAACTTTGAAAGTATTTTGAGCTCTACTTTTCAAATTCACTTTCTGTTAATGAAAAAGTGAAGTTGAAATGAGTGGACAAATCTTTTCACTGTGACAAACCCAGGGAGAAGCAGTGGTGACAGAAATGTTGGACTCAAGTGTCAAGTCAGGCCATTCTAGCACTTGGGACAAACTCCTGCCCCAATCCGGCTCACCATACTGCTCAAAGACCACCCTCCCAGGAACCACTGCACTGTTCCTACACCCCACTGTGTACCACCTCACTCCCCTCTAAACCAGCATGTACCTGGCTGGCCACCAATATGTCTCCAAGAAATGAAAACTGGGGTTGGAGGAAGAAAATATTAATGTCTCAAGAGGTTAGCTTTTTAGATAAAAGATATACCAGAAGATTCCTCTCAGTTCCAGGGCATCCAGCAAATTCTCCCCAGAGGCTCCAGCCCCATACCTCTGGCTGTCCTCTGGAAAGAGGTGACCCAAGCTATATTCACTAGACAATCCAGGAGACATGGCTGGTGTGGGCATCCGGGGTCATCCCCAGACAGTTGTGAAAAGCAGGGCCAGGAAGACACAGGAAGATGGCTGAGGACAAATCACCCAGTAAAGTCTCCAAAGAAGAAACTCAACCTAAGACATTCTGGTAGGAGTTCTATGCTTAGGAAGAACAAAAGGAGAGGTACAAAGGTAGTTTACAGAGGAGTATCAAGTAAATACTCTCTGATTTCCACTCGTGAAATTTTCAGCAAAACAATTTTTTTAAAAGACAATCACTGTTCTGTGAAAAAATAATAAACTAAAATACTCTGTCTCTTTGAACAGTCCAATAAAGAACTAATAGTTATAATGTTGTGAATTGGTGAGGGGAAGTTGGCATTTGGGAATGTGAGGAAGGAACCAGAAATTTAGGATTTTACTGCAAGTCCTAGAAGTTATGCAGTGTTGTATTTGAGACCTGCCCATGCCATACGTTTGGAAAATGTAGGGGAAAACCAGTCCCTCCGCGAAGTGTTTTTTTTGTTTTGTTCTGTTTTGTGACAGAATCTCACTCTGTTGCCCGGGCTAGAGTGCCATGGCATCAGCCTAGCTCCCAGCAACCTCAAACTCCTGGGCTCAAACAATCCTCCTGCTTCAGCCTCCCAAGTAGCTGGGAGCAGCATGAGCCACCATGCCTGGCCTTCAACGCACGTTATAAAAAAGCCTTTCTCCTTCAAGTGTCTCCAGTGGACATCAAACCACGGTTGGGGGCTTCCGTATTCATAAACTGCTGTTTGTGCTAATAAAATCTTTAATGTTTTAATGGTGCCCTAGGTTAATATTTAACAACAAAGAGGAAGACTGGGAACCCCACGGACCAGAGCTCCTCTCACGCAAGAGCCCCGCACATGGAGTGAGCATCCTTCCCTGATGACCCTCCCATCATCACCGCACAATCTGGGGAAGACGTGGGGATGAGGGAGCAAAGCTGTTCAGATAGAGCTCCAGCTGGGCCAAATATGCCTTGGAGAATGGGACAGAACGCCAGAGGTCCTGGCTGCACCAGCCCAGCCCTACCCTGCAGCCAGAAAGGATTGAGGGCCCATCTGTACCAGACAACGCCCCCCGACCGCGGGGAAGCCTGTGTCCCCAGAGCCAGTTTACCTGCGTTCCAACAAACCCCCACGCCCCTCCCAGCACACTCTACCTCCACACTCATTAGTTCCTGGCTTCCGGGGTGTCTTGCCATTCTCCCTACAGATCTTCTAGTACCCTCCGGTACTAGTACTGCGGCAGAGCCACCCAGACCTCCCAGGGCAACGGAGAAGGAGCAGTGAACACAGTGTAGTTTAGCAGGCTGGTGCAAGAGACTAAGGCCCCGCCAGACGGTGGAAGGCCCCACCTCTTTCGCTCTTTACCTGATTGGACAGTTACACAACGGTGTCTCTGATCCGATAAGGCCTCCGAGCCCCACCGTTTGGGGCCCCTGAGTGACAGGTGACGGGAACCTACACATTCATGGCTGAAACCAGGGCCTCTGTGCGCTGGGACCTGACACTTCCTGAAAAACATTCACATTTAACCTTTTCTATAAGGTTATATCCATTTTATGAATTATATATGTGATATTCAAAATTGGAAACAATATAATGACAATTATTTTTAAATTTCACATTTTCTAACCTTCATGGCCGCTGCTTTTTTGAAGAGGCAGCCTTAGTTTTAAATAGGGAGGCGATCCTCTTAGGCGAAAATACCTATTAGAAATAAAGTATGATGCCTGTAATCCTAGCACTCTGGGAGGCCAAGGCGGGTGGATCCGTCAAGGTCAGGAGTTCGAAACCAGCCTGAGCAAGAGCGAGACCCCCGTCTCTACTAAAAAGAGAAAGAAATTAATAGGACAACTAAAAATATGTAGAAAAAAATTAGCCAGGCATGGTGGCGCAACCCTGTGGTCCCAGCTACTTGGGAGGCTGAGGCAGGAGGATCACTTGAGCCCAGAAGTTTGAGGTTGCTGTGAGCTAGGATGACGCCACTGCACTCTAGCCCGGGGAACAGAGTAAGACTTTGTCTCAAAAAAAAAAAAAGAAAGAAAGAAAGAAATAAAGTATGGGCCATATGTGTCATTTTAATCTTTCTAGTAGCAACAAAGAAAAAAAAGAAACATATGCAATTGATTGTAATAATTCATTTAACCTAATATATCCAAAATATAATTGTTTTTATATGTGATCAATACAATGTTACTAATGAAGTATTTTATATTTTGGTACTAAATCTTTCAAATGATTGCATTTAAGCTTCTGGCACATCTGGATTCAGAAAGTACATTTGGATACACAGATGGTTTTTATACTTTTATTTATATTAAAGTTGAACAATGGGTCCAAAGAATGTCTGCCTGTTCCTTTCATATAAATGTTTAGAATTTTTTGATTACTATTTTTATAATTTCACTTATTTTACTGAGGGTTGCCAAATAGCAGTTTTCTAACTCTATTATATCCTCTACATGTATTAGTTGTCATTTTTGTATAAGAGTTGCATTTTCTCATGAACTCTTTATTACATTAGAAACTAGCCTATTAGGGCCAGGCATGGTGGCTCACATGTGTAATGTTAAAATTTTGGGAGGCTGAGGCAGGATGATTGCTTGAGGCCAGGAGTTCAAGATGAAACTGAGAATCACAGCAAGATTCTGTTTCTACAAAAAAATTTAAAATTAGACATGTGTGGTGATGTGTACCTATATTCCCAGCTACTTGGGAAGCTGAGGCAGGAGGATCTGCCACTGCACTCTAGCCCCAGCAACAGAGTGAGGCACAGTCTCCACAAAGAGGGAAAAAAAGCCTATCAAGAAAAGTACAGGCCAGGCGAGGTGGGCCAGGATTGTAAACCTGGCACTCTGGGAGGCCAAGGCAGGTGGATCAGATTGTTTGAGCCCAGGAGTTTGACACTAGCCTGAGCAAGAGCAAGACCCCATCTCTACTAAAATAAATAAATAAATAAATAAATAGAAATTAGCTGGACAACTAAAAATATATACAAAAAAAAATTAGCTGGGCATGGTGGCACATGCCTATAGTCCCAGCTACTCAGGAGGCTGAGGCAGGAGGATCGCTTGAGCTCAGGAGTTTGAGGTTGCTGTGAGCTAGGCTGACACCACGGCACTCTAGCCCGGGTGACAGAGCGAGACACTGTTTCAAAAAAAAAAAAAAAACAGAAAGGGATAAAAGCTTGATTCTTTCTTTATCAATTGTGATAATAATAGTGGTGCAGTCCCATCAAACAAACAAATAAATAATATTTTCTTAAATTGTTGTTTGTGTTTTTATAGAATTTTATATACTGCCATTTAAGTCTATTTTTGAGCTCAAATTGTCTTATCTTAAATCAGCAAGGGAGCTTTTACATAGCTTCCTTTGTCTTTGTGCCATGAAACCATTTGTTTTGAGAGCTTTCTTGTTTTCTAGAGCAAACAGAGATATGCTTCCCTTTGTCTGTTATGTAAGTTGCAAATAGATGTCACCTTTGGCATTTTCCTTTTTACTTGACTTATTTATGGTGCTTCCTAGAATGTACAATATTCTGGTTTTATATTGTGATACTTTATCAATCTTAGCTTTTATTAGCATTTCTGGGTTTGAGTCATATACCATATTTTTCACAGCTTGTAAAAATATTTATCAATATTTTCTTCTACTATTTGTATGTTTTCCACTTTTTGGCATTTAGAGTTCTCCTTTGTTATTTACCTTACTATAGCATGTGAAGGATGAATCCGTTCTCATCTTTTCTGAAGGAATATCCAGTTTCCAAACACAAAGTATTAATAAAAGTGCCTCCTCTGCAGTTTTAATTGCATATCTTCTCTTACATACTTTGATAGATTTCTGACTTTTCTACTGCCCTGGTCTGTTTGCCGATTTTTACATAAACACCATACTCCTTAAATTACAGAATATTTTAATGTGTTTTAATTTATAATAGGACAGAGACCCTCATTGTGTTTCTGAAGGATTGTGGCTATTCTTGTATGTTTTTTCTTCCACGTGCACTTTGGAAAATCATTGCTAGCTGAAATAAAAACGGACAGAATCAATTATGACATCAAATAAAATGTTGAAGTTTGCTTAAGAATACATGACTTCTTTATATTATTGAGTTTTTCTATCCAAAAATAAGATGCAACTTTTCATTTGTTTAAGTCTTCATTCATATATCACAGGAATTCTTCATTTTTTGGCTCATATAGATGCCACAAATTTTTAATTAGATTTGTTCCTAAGTAATTTTGTTTTATTTTTTAAAATATATGTTATACTTTTTATTGTATTCTTCTAACACTGTATTCATGAATGATTGTGAATTGTATTTAGAAAGGCTACTGTGTTGTACATCACTGTTGTATTAGTCTTCTGAACTATTTTTGCATTAGGCTTTTTTCTACCAATTCCTTTTTGTTTCCAGATATATAATCATATCATGTGCAAAGTGAGTCTTACATATTTATTTCCCTTTATTTTTCTACTTTCAATTGCCTTGCATAAAGCTTACTGCAAATTTAATGAATACTATACGCAATGTTTTGCTTTTTAGCATTGTTTCTAAAAATAGCAGTAATCTCTCTCATGTTTTCCATGAGTATGAAAAAGAACATTTTGTCATGGCTGAGCACAGTGGCTCATGCCAGTAATCCTAGCACTCTGGGAGGCCAAGGCGGGAGGATCACTTGAGCTCAGGAGTTTGAGACCAGCCTGAGCAAAAGTGAGACTCCTGTCTCCTCTAAAAATAGAAAAATTAGCTGGACATCATGGTGTGTGCCTGCAGTCCCAGCTACTTGGGACACTGAGGCAGGAGGATCCTTTTTACCCAGTAGTTTGAAGTTGCTGTGAGCTAGGCTGATGCCACAGCACTCTACTCAGAACAACAGAGTGAGTCTCTGCCTCAAACAAACAAACACACAAAGACTATTTCGTCAATATTGAAAAGATCTATTGATTCCTCATTTTGAAATAAACAGTACAGTATGTTTAATTCTTCTAAATGGACACTTTGTGTCTATGAACACAATCATGTGACTGTTCCATTTATCTCCATGAATATTATCAGTGGATTTCCTAATATTGAATTATTCTTAAGTATTAGCCATAAACTGCATTTTGTCAGTATGTATTGTTTTTAACAATCAGTTAGGATTTGTTTGCTAGTATTTTATCTTACATATTTCATGTGTAGACAGGGATGAGATTTTTCTGTAATAGTCTATTTTGTACAACATTTATAAATTTTGAGTACCAATGCTCTGTTTGATTTTCATAATTTATTTGGAAGTACTCCTTCCATTGTAATGGTCTTGAATTGAGTTAGAAGCATTGATTTATATGACATTTAAAATGACTATAGAACCCCCTGTTAAAAAACTTGATCCTGGAAATTTATTTATGAGATCCTTTTTTATAAACTTTTCTGCTTGTATACATTTTATTCTGTTTAGTCTTTGAGTCTAAACTGGGGTCCATATTGGTAAAGAATATTTTCCTAGAAAATGTCATATCATCTAGTTTTGAAATCAATGTAGGTTGATTGTGCTAATTATTCTTTAATAATTTTAGTATAAATTTATGATATTAATTTATGATGTTCAATCTTCTGCATCCAATCTATTGAAGCATCCTTCTTAGTTTTTTTCTGTCATCCCATTTTCCTTTCTATAACTTAAACAAAGGGGCGCCTTGGGAATTCAAGAATTAACAAAGTGTTAAATTTTGGGTAAAGGACCTTCCCAGGAATGCAAATAACAAAGTATATAACACATTCTTTACTGTCAGTCTCTCCCATATAATGCGTCAGCATTTCCTGCTCTCTTCTGCATGAGACTCTGTCTGCATCCACGGGTCATGGAAAAAGAAGAGCCTCTCCCAAACACTTTAATGTTCTTTTTGTAGATGCTGATTAGGAACTAGCAATTATTTGGGGGATTCATGGCAAAGACAGAGATTTTCAGAAATAGTCTCAGTTCTACTGTCATTTTCACTATAAATAAAATGATAATTGCAGTTCTGTGGGGAGGTGAGGTCACAGCTCAGGATTTTTCTGCCTCCCTTCCACACACACACTAACTGCCCAAATTCTCACACTGAGACCACCATCCCGAAAGCAGGAAGGAGTCAGGTGAGTATTTTAGTTTATTTAAAAAATTTTTTTTCTGCAACAGGGTTTCAAAAATTTCTTATTAAATTAACTTTATGATATCTATTAAAACAGCACTTTCAGGAATGGAAAAATGGAAAAAAGAATTTACTTAAAATAATTTATTTGGGGTTTGTTATTCATATTTCCCTAAAATTGTGAGAACAATGAAAGTGGATTTATTGTTCCCCATCCCCACCCACTGAAGCTTTAGGGTTTTTAAAAAAATTATTATGGGTGCCTAATAGTTGTATATATTTAGAGGGTATGTAGGACGTTTTGACACAGGTATACAATGTGAATTAATCAAATTGGGATAATTTAGGTATCTACCATCTCAGGCATTTATCATTTCTTTGTGTTAGGAATATTATAATTCCACTCTTTTACTTGTTTTAAAGTATACCCTATCTTATTGTTGATTATACTTACTTTGTTGTGCTATCAAATATTGTTTACTCTAATTATCTAACTGTAGTTTTGCACCCATTAACCATCTCCACTTTAGTTTTCCCCCTGCTACTCTTGCCAGCCTCTGATTACCTACATTCTCCTCTCTGCCTCTATGAGATCAATTGTTTTAATATTTAGCGCTCATTTGTAAGTGAGAATATCTGAAATTTGTCTGTGCTTGGCTTATATTATTTAACATAATGTGCTTCAGTTTTATCCATATTGTTGCAAATGGCAGTATGTTATTCTTTTTTTGTGGCTATATAATCCATTGCGTATATGTACCACAATTTCTTTACCCATTCATCCATTCATGGACACTTAGATTGATTCCAAATCTTGGCTATTGTGAATAGTGATGTAATAAACATGGGATAATAGATGTCTTTCCATATACTGAGTTCCCTTCCTTTGGATATGTACCCAGAAGCAGGCTTTTGGGTCATATGGTAGTTCAATTTTCAGTTTTATGAGAAACCTCCATACAGTTCTCCATTGTGATTGCACCAATTTACATTCCCATCAACAGTGTATGAGGATTCCCCTTTGTCAACATCATCGCCTGCATTCCTTACCACCTGTAGTTTTTTTAAACAACTTTATTGAAGTATAATTTACATGCCATGCAATTAATCCACTTTAAGTGTACAATTAAATGATTAGTAAATTTACCAAGTAGTACAGCTATTCACACAAATCAGTTTTAGAACATTTCCTTCCCCCTATTGAGACCCCAATTCCCATCCCCAACTACATTTCAAGCATTCCCCTCCCCTCCAAATGCTCACCACATCCCTCAGATGTGGGTCTACCCCCCCAACCCCCACATCCCTGGTGAACACCACCACCATTTGAGTACCGTAGTGTTAATCAGTCAGTACCAATTTGATGGCGAATACATGTGGAGCCCATTCTTCCGATCTTGTGTCACCTCACTTCGAATAATGGGCTCAAGCTCAATCCAAGATAATATAAGTGGTGCTAGCTCACTGTCATTTCTTAAAATTGATTAATATTCCATTGTAAACATATACCAAATTTTAACAAGCCACTCATGAATTGACAGGCACTTGGGTTGTTTCCATGACCTAGCAATAGTGAATTGTGCTGCCATAAACATTCGGGTGCAGATGTCTTTATCATAGAATGACTTATGTTCTTTTGGGTAGATGCCTAATAATGCTACTGCTGGATTGAATGGTAATTCTATTTTTAGCTCTTTGAGGAATCTCCAAATTCTTTTCCACAGAGGTTGCACTAATTTGAAGTCCCACCAGCAGTGTAAGAGTGTTCCAGTTTCTCCACACTCACCAGCATTTGTTGTTTTGGGATTTTTTGATAGCAGCCAATCTGACTGGGGTTAGGTGGTATCTCATTGTGGTTTTGATTTGCATTTCTCTAATGATTAGAGAAGTTGAACATTTTTTTTATATGTTTCCTGGCTATTATTCTGTCTTCTTTGGAAAAGTTTCTGTTCATTTCCATTGCCCATTTATTGATGGGGTTGATTTTTTGCTTGTTAATTCTTTTGAGTTCTAGGTAGATTCTTGTTATCAGACCTTTATAGGAAGTGTAGAGAGCAAATATTTTCTCCCATTCTGTAGGTTGTCTGTTTGCTCTAGTGATAGTTGCTTTGGCTGTGCAGAAGCTTTTTAATTTGATCAGATCCCATGTGTTTATTTTTGTTGCTGCAGTAATTGCTTTGGGGGTTTTCTTCAAGAATTCTCTGCCTAGGCTGATGTCCTGTTCCAAACATCAATGCTTCTGTTCTTGTGTCAGTAGCAGGCTGATTTGATTGTTATTGCTTTATAGGACAACTTGAAGTCTGGAAGACTGATGCCTCCCAGGTCTTCCCAACATCTTTTAGGATTCTTAAGGTTTCATGCCTTAGGTTTAGGTCTGTCAACCATCTTGAGTATATTTTTGTGAGAGGTGAGAGGTAGGGATCCAGTTTCATTTTTATGCATGCAGCTATCCAGTTTTCCCAATACCATTTATTGAAAAGAGATTTGTTTCCCCAATGTATATTTTTGTCTGGTTTGTCAAAGATTAGCTTACCGTATGCAGATGGTTCTCTGGACTCTCAGTCCTATTCCAAAGATCAATGCTTCTGTTCTTGTGCCAGTTCAAGGCTAATTTGATTATTATTGCTTTATAGTACAACTTGAAGTCTGAAAGACTGATGCCTCCCAGTTTGTTCTTTTCCACTTGTAGCTTTGATAACAGTCATTTAAATAGGGTTCAGAGGATATCTCATTGTGGTTTTGATTTGCATTTCTCTGATGATTTACGATGTTAAGCATTTTTTTCATATAACTGCTGGCCATTTTAATATCTGTTTTTGAAAAATGTCTATTTTGATACTGTGCCCATTTTTTATTTTATTTTATTTATTTTTTATTTCAGCATATTATGGGGGTACAAATCTTAAGGTTATGTACATTGCCCTTGCCCCCCACCCCCTCCAGTCCGAGCCTCAAGCCTGACCATCCCCCAGATGGTGCATATCGCATTCATTATGTTTGTATATACCCATCCCCTCCTCTCCCCTCCCGTCTGCCCAACACCCAATAAATGTTGTTCCTATGTGTCCACTTAGGTGTTGATCAGCTAATACCAATTTGCTGGTGAGTACATGTGGTGCCTGTCCATCCATTCTTGGGATACTTCACTTAGTAGAACGGGTTTCAGCTCTATCCAGGAA
>CAUYRT010072765.1:0-24198 GCA_963574885.1 Lepilemur ruficaudatus
GGACAGAGCTGAAACCCGTTCTACTAAGTGAAGTATCCCAAGAATGGATAAACAAGCACCACATGTACTCACCAGCAAATTGGTTTCACTGATCAACACCTAAGTGGACATATAGGAATAACATTTATCGGGTGTGGGGCAGATGGGAGGGGGAGAAGGGGATGGGTATATACATACATAGTGAGTGCAAAGCGCACCGTATGAGGGATGGACATGCTTGAAGCTCTGACTCCGGGGGATGGAGTGAAAGGGGAGGAAAGGCAACACACGTAACCCAAACGCTTGTACCCACATAATATGCTGAAATTAGAAAAATAATAAAAAGAAAATGTGCATGCCCTTTGACCTAGAAATTCCACCACAGAAATGTGTCCTAAGGAAATATTGACTCATGTGTGCAAACACACCCATACACACACACATACACACACAGAGACCACAGTGGGGAATCACTGAGCTGGTTCACTGCAGCATTAAAACAGTGAAAAGTCTCAAACAGTCCTTACAAAGGAAAGTTAACAAAGAAGTAGATCTTAAGGTTCTAGAATGGAGGGACACACGGCAAACTGCCCACTTCTCTGGGGAGGGAGAAGGAGCCGTATGGGGTGGGGCAGGGAAGGAAAGAGGGCCTTTCAGTTTTTACTTTCTATGCTTTCTACTGTATTTTTTTAAATAACAAGCACATCTTTGATCATTTCTTTAATTGTAATGATTTTTTAAAAACTGGCTGCTTCTTGGGCATGTGTTATGTGGCCAGTCCAATTGGGAATGTGCCTTATGCTACAAAGCATAACAATCTACTCATTCTTCCTACTGACTACGGAGCTTCCTACAACGTGGCTTATTTGCCATTTTTCCTGATCATAAATAATGCCGCAGGGAAGAGTGCAGTGAAGAAAATCAGTGCTGCAGAAAACATCGAGATTATCATTCTTGTTGTTCTGACCTGTTTGTTATGAGCAGTGGCCCCGAGGCCCCGGCGCTGGCCTAGCAGGTTCTTTCCAACAGGTGCAACCTGCTGCCAGCAGCCCGGGCCATGGTCTCTCTGGCTGGCTGGCTGCCATGACCCCCATCTGGCCCCTGAGACCCCACCAGCCTTTTGCAAATGATACTTTTTATGAAGGGGTAAAACAAGCGTAGGTGTTCTTTCCTACTTGTTTCATTCCTTGCTAGAGATCCACAGTTTCTTGTGTAGCAGGTTCCTTTTGCCACATGAATAGTGAGCAGTATGGGGCCCGGCCTCACAGACCAATGCTGGTAGCTTTAGCTAAGGGAGAAGGTCTGCCTAGATCCCCACCCATGCAGGCCAGAAGCCGTCCTGGCCACGAGGCAGTCAGGGATCTACTTTCCTTCTTCCTATGGCTCCTGTGGAACTTCCTTTGTGGGCCCAGAATTCCAGCCCAAGAGGCAGCTTCTCCCCAAATGTGCACAGACATGCATAATCCAAGGAAAGATCTATCTCTACAAAGGAAAATATGGTTTACAGCCTCCCAGAAATGAAGCATCAATAAAATTATTTTATTTTTTCCAGTTGGTCATTGTACACATACATATACAGTTTTATTAAAATACATTTTGGGCTTCATACTTCATATTTTTCAGAAAACAACTGCCGTGGACATGCCAGTCTCTCAGCGTCCCCATATAACAGGAGCCACCCCGTGCACAGCCCTTGTTCAGGGAAGCAGAGGTTGGCATAGGAAGGTTAAATTACTTGCCCAAGATCATACGTCTAGTAGGTGTTGGATTCAAACTCACACACTCTAACTTTAGAGTCCAAACTTTCACCCAGTTCCCTGTACTGCCTCTTCTCACTGCCAGCTAGCATTTTAAGAATGTGTGCGTGTGTTTGAAAAACACCAATTATAGAATAGAATAGTGTGTGTTTGAAAAAACCCCATAATTGAATATTCTATTTTTCAAACACACACAAAAGAAGAGAGAAAGCCAAGCAAGGTGGCTCACACTTGTAATCCCAGCACTTGGGGAGGCCAAGGTGGGAGGATCACTCGAGGCCAGGAGTTTGAGACCAGCCTGGGCAACATAGTAAGACCCTGTCTCTACAAAAAGTTTAAAAATTAGCTGGGCACTGTAGCATGCACCTGTAGTCCCAGCTACTCAGGAGGTTGAGGCAGGAGGATCCTTGAGGCCAGAAGTTTGAGGCTGAGCTATGATGGAGCCACTGCACTCCAGCCTGGGTGACAGACCCCATTTAAAAAAAAAAAAGGAAGAAGAAGAGAGAAGAATATAATGAACTTGTATGTACATACATACCACTGAGCTTTTTTGGTTGTTTTGTTTTTTTTTTTTTTTGAGACAGAGTCTTGCCCTGTCACCCTGGCTAGGGTGCCATGGCATCAGCCTAGCTCACAGCAGCCTGAAACTCCTGGGCTCAAGTGATCCTCCAAGTAGCTGGGACTATAGGCAAGCACCACCCATGCCTGGCTAATTTAGTAGAAATGGGACTCGCTCTTGCTCAGGATGGTTTGAACTTCCAACCTCAAGGGATCCTCCTGCCTCAGCCTCCCAGAGTGCTAGGATTATAGGCATGAGCCACTGGGCCCAGCCTACCACCTGGCTTTTGAAAGACATAGTAACAGCTCCAGAACTAGGGTTCCATGGAACACAGTTTGGGAATCACAGACCTAGGTCACTATGAATGGTTCCTCCAGAATTTGGTGAGAAGAACATGGTAAGGGCAATCCAGGAGAGAGCAGACCAAAGGCACAGAGGAAGCAGAGACAGCATATAGGGAGAGCAGGGGGGTGGTCAGGAGAGCAGGGGGGTCAGGAGAGCAGGGGAGGGAGAAAGAAACTCAGAGCTCCTGGGGGCCGCTGGCAGCAGTCCAGTTGCAGTCCTAAAGCATTCTCACCCTGAATGCCCTGGGATGGCACTATGAGGCACTGCTCAGATGCCCCTTCCCGGGAGGACTTGTCCCCCCTGACTAGGAATGTGGTGTCAGCCCCTGGAGCATTGAGAACCCCCTGCCCCTTCCAGTCTCAGCCCATCTCAGCCCATCTTGGGACAATTCTAACTTCAGAGGTCCCCTGGGTGTTGGGGGTGCTGAGGCTGTCATTAAGCCTTCCTCACAGCTGGACTTCTCCCTCTGCCCAAGCCCTCTTCCTTCCTCCCCTTCAATAGGACTTAATCCAAGGGAACTGCTTAATAAACATCCTGCACACTAAACCTGTTTCAGAGTTTGCTTCCAGAGAAATCCAACCTGCCACACCCCCTTGTGCTTAAGGAGCTCAAGTGAGTCTCTGTTCCTTCCAATCTAAAGAGTGTAATTAACAGTCACCCAGTGAGTCACCGTACTGGGGCTGTGATGACTGCTACACTGTACCTTCTTTATAGAAATCATACAGATATCAGGACCAGAGGAAGACAAAGCAAATAAGAGAAACTTTTAAATTGTATACAGTAGTTGGGGGTGGGGGGAAGAGGTCAAAGTTTACACACAGAGACCCACATTTAGAAAAAAATGCAGCTTGTTTATTTCTCTGTCAGCGCTTGGGTGCCCACCTAGCAGACAGGCAGTGTGTGAGCCAATTAAAGGTGACTCAGTCTCTTCCTGTTCGAAGTAGTCTTCTTGGGCTTCATTCAGTCTCCCTGGCAGAAATAGTCGGGGGCGGGGGGGATCCTTCTTTCTCCCTTCTCCCCAGGGAGGGCCCAGGCCAAAGGCTTACCTGCCTCAGAGTCGTCAGGGAGAGAAGGCGTTCCTGGCTCTTGGCCTGTCACCATTCCTGCTGAATCTGCTGCTTGCACACCTCAGGGCCTGCTTTCTAGGCAGAGTTAAGGTCCAGGGGTCCCCTTGATGACTCAGACTTCCCCTTTACCTCCCTGACTTTGCAAATTCCCCAAGATCTGACTGCCACTTTCCCTAAATCCCTGGCTTGGGGAGCCAGTTCACCCTTGAAGTGGTGACACCACCACCCCTGCAAACATAGCCTCAGGAAGCTTCTCTGTTTCCCCCTGGGGTAGTCAGTATTATCTTAACAGCTGAAACCAAAATTCTACTGAGGAAAGGAACTATCTTTGGGGAAATATCTTCATTAGTTGCTTGTGGTAGAAAGGGAGGCCCAAAAACCTCCTTTCAGCAAGAACCAAGGTAGCAAAGAACAAGAGTACTGCTCTGCTGGAGAGAAGGAGGGGAGTTGGTACTTCTGGCAGGGAAGATGTTAAGAGAGGAAGTAGGAAATCAGAAAGGAGGAGAAGATAGTTAGATAGTGTGCATTTGGGGCTACCTGGGAGAAGCTCAGGTGCAGGCAGGGTCCCCCATGGCACAAAGATATGTCATTAAAAATATGTTTGCACCTCCCCTTAATCCATAAATCTCTGATAAAAGTGTGTGGCACATGTCAGCCTTACATAGCTGCTTTAAAATGAAACAAGGCCAAGGGCTCTCTACCATGTTTACAGGTGCATTTATGTGAAGACGTAAAAATTCACAGGTATCAGAAATAACCATAAGAACAGAATATTCCTGAAAATTCAGAGAAATCATGGGAAAGCATCAAACAAGAGTTGGAATCATTCTTAGCTAGATCTTGGTCAGACTCCAGAGAATGGCTGAGTTACACGTAAAAATTCAGAAAAATCTATCTTGTGAAGGTGAAAGGAGAATTCAGATGTTAAAGGGATGATTTCTGAACAATAGATGCTAAGCCACTGATGAAGTGTTCCCACTATAGCAGGGTTTGAACTGCTGGCCACAGCCAATCAGTGGGCAATAAAATCAAATTGGCAGGTTACAATCAGCATCTTTAATGAAATAATAAAATGGAAAGGAATAGCTCAACTGCCAACCATTAGGGAAATGCAAATTAAAGCCGGGATGAGACATCACTCCGTGTCTATTAGTACAACTAAAATTATAACAAAACAGTGACAATACAAAATACTGCTGAGGATGCTAAGAAACTGGATCTCTTATACATTGCCAGTGGGGATATAACATTGTACAGCCACTCTGCAAAATTTTTTGGCATTCTCTTATAAAACTCAACATACACTTGCCATATGATCCAACAACTGCCCCCTTGGGCATTTATCCCAGAGAAATGAAAATTTCTGTCCACACACAAAAAAATGTATACAGATGTTCATTCATTTTTAATGCAGCTTTATTTTTAATATCCCAAATCTGAAATAACCAAAATGCCCTTCAATAGGTGGTACATCCACACCATGGAATACTAAGGAATAAAAATGAATGAACTATCGATACACTCAACAACCTGGAAAAATCTCAAGGGCATTATGCTTAGTGGGGAAAGTCAATCTCAGAAGGATGCATACTGAATGATTCCATTTGTATAACATTCTTGAAATGACAAAATTTTAGAGTTGGAGAACAAATTAGTGGTTGCCAGGGGTTACGGGTGGGGGTGCGTGGGACTATAGGGACTCCTTGTGTGATGATGGAATAAATCTGTAACTGCATTGAGATGGTGGTTATACAACTGTATACATGTGACAAAAATGCACAGAACTATATACACACACACACACAAATGAGTAAAAATTGGAGAAACCTGGAAAAAGTCTACAGATTGCACCAATGCCCCTCTCCTGGTTTTGATATTGCATTATAGTTACGTAAAATGTTACCACTAGGGAAAGTTGAGAGCAGGGTACAGGGGACCTCAGTGCACTACCTTTGCAACTTCCTGTGAATCTATCATCATTTCAGATTTAAAAAAATTTTGAAATGAAAAGGAATAGAATAGAAGGTCACAGTTCCCCATGCACAGTAAGGGTGAGTATTGTTCTGGTGAAACTTTTGTTTCATTTGTGTGTGCTCAAGTGAGTACTGGATCACCATATGAAATGTACTTAATGTACTTCTTGGCGGTGGTCTCTCAGGTCAAAAACAGTTTAAAAACCACAGCTCTGCGGCAAGCTCAGCTGCCTCAACGACACAGGGGCCAGGTGGACCATGGGAAGAAGTAAAACAGGCCTGGTTTGTAAAGACTTTCACTCATCTTTCCCATGTACAAAAAGCTATTACTATGGCAGGTTTTACAATGATAAAAATATCCTTCACTTCCACAAATAAATATGCTGTTTTTTATTTTCTTGAATCATATAGCACTGCTGATCTATCTTTTCTCCTCACTTTTTGTTCACCTTTTTCTTTATTGTGGTAAAACATACATAGCGTAAAATTTGCCATTTTAACCATTTTTAAGTGTACGGTTCAGTGACATTAAGTACATTCACATTGTTAGGCAACCATTGAGATTATTCATTTCTAGAACTTTTTCATCATCTCATACTGAAATTCTGTACCAATGACAAGAATTCTCCATTCTCCCTTCCCCCCAGCCACTGGCAACCACTGTTCTACTTTCTGTTTCTGTGTATTTTCTCTTACTCTTGAGAATGAATTGGTTTATCTAGTGCTAAATAAAAAATTACCCAAAAACTTAGCAGCTTAAAACAACAAAAATTTATTATCTCACAGTTTCTGGTTCGGGTCTCTCACAAGGTTGCATTCGACTTGATGGCCGGGGCTGCAGTCATCTGAAAGCTCACCTGGGGCTGGAGGACCACTTCTTAGCCTCCTCATGTCATTGGCAGACCTTGGCTGCTCACTGGCTGTTAGCCAGAGACTCCATTTCCTCCCCACACGAGCCTCTCCGTAGGGCTGCCCGGAGCACAGCAACTGGCTTTCCTCAGGGTGAGAAATCCGAGGGACACATGGATAGAGCCAGGCACCAAAATGGAAATTATAGTCTTTTATGACTTAAACTTGGCAACAGCATACTATCATCTCTGCCCTATGCTGTTGGGCACGCAGAGCACCCCTGGTGCAGCACAGGGAGGGAACTACACAAGGATGGGAACAGGGGGCCAGCTCACAGTTTCGCTCCCACAGAGACTGAGGAGCAAGAAATATTTCTGTGCTATAAGCAGAACACCAGCACAACCGTGATAAGTGGCAACTGACACTGGTTTCCACACTGGGAAAACATTAGGGAAGGTGGCGAATCCAGTAAAGTGAAGAGGACATACCCCATTTCAAGGGGGCAGCTGCTGATCATGATGTTGCCATGAGAAAATATACACCCAGAGCTACAAGCTAGATCTTTACTATGGAACTCTTCGAATGTTTGAGGATTGGCTGAAGTTTTTTGTTAAATTTAACATGGCGAAATAAAATACACATGCCAGTGAGTGCAGGCTGCTAGTCGGCACACTCCGCTGCAGGGTCTGGGCACAAGTCGCGCAGTGGTGGAGAGCTCAGGCTTTGCAGTCAACCAGACCTGGATTCAAGTGCCAGCAATGCCAATGACAGCTGTGTGACCCTGACAAAGCCTCAGACTCCTACACTGTAAAGCAGAGATGTTTAAAACAGTGCCATTTCACACTATTGTGGTGAGGATTAAGTGACATAATACATGTAAAGTCCTTAGCACAGGCTCTGAGAACACAGTAACTGCTCAATAATGTGACTTGCTGTCATTATCGCTATTCTAGCAGCAGAGATGAAAAACGAAACTGTAATATTCTCACTCGCACTGTGACTGTTAGCCACCTAGGCTACCCAAGCAACTAACAAGGTTTATTTAGGAGATAACACACACATCTACAGAGCAGGACAATCCCTGCAGGGGCTACATGTCAAAGGCCCACTTTACTTCCTTCACAAGTTTATCTTGGATAGGCCCTTAAACCATGACCTACAAAAAACAAACGATCAAAACAAAAAACCTCAGCATTTTGATGATATGGAAAATATAGAGGTTACATCCTGATTTCTTTACTTTCTGTGCCTCCTTTCTGTGAGAGTCACACAATTATTTTCAGGCTGGCAAAACTGGCACCAAAGGGAGGCTGTTTCACAAATGGAAAAGCAGCAAAAGGAAGATGAGGGAGGTCATCTAGGGAGACGTGTCACTCACTGTGAGCCTACTCTGGCCCAAGGTATGCATCGTCTCTGTAACAGTCCAAACACATCGCTGCTACCCACTTCTCATTGAATGAGAGGAAACTCATCACCTCCCCCACAGTAGCTCACTCCATTTTGATTAGGAAGTTAAAGCATTTGTTCAACAAATATTGATTGATCACTTCCTGTATGTCAGACATTGCATTTGGTGCTGGGGATACAATGATGAATGAGACAGATGAGGTCTCCCATTTCCTATTGCAGGACATAGACAATAAACGAAGAAATGAGTACGTAACATGGTTATATATTGGTTAGAGATGGATTCTATAAAGAAAAATGAAATATGGTAAAAAGTTAGAGAATGACAAGGGTGTAGCTCTATACGGGTGGCCAAGGAGGGTTCTCTAAGGAGACGGGCACGTAAGCAGGTTCCTGAATGAAGGAAGCAGGTGCACAATGTGAATATTTAGACTGAGGAGAGCATTAGCAAGGACAAAGGTCCTAAGGCAGGAGTGAATGGCTTCCTCACAATCAAAGGAAATCCGGACTGGACTCTTCCTTCCTAGCCATACAGCCACAAATCTCACTGCCACTTGAGAGTTTAACCATGTTAATAACGTCTCCCTGTACATATAGGGTTGGTGTGACGGCCAAGAAGGCTACACATGTGTCCCTATCAGGTTCGTCTCTTCATATTTTGTCCATTTCTCTGCATTACTGGATCCAACTGGTTTCGGAGCTTTGCAGTGATTCGTCCCTGGTAATCAGCATTCTGTCTACATCCTCATTCCAATCTGATAAAAATGTCAAGCTGGACAAGTCTGAAGAATGAACCCCCTGGCAAACCTTCAAAGGCTTCCCTCTGACCCTCCCACCAGGTTGAGTCATCAAGACTCTCTCGGGTCCCTCTTGTCAGTTCTACATTTTCCAGAGTATCCTTCCCAGCAAAGAAGATGGAAATGTAATTGGAGTCTAGTGGCTCAGCTTTTTCTATACCGTGAACAGTACAAAATCTGTTCCAAGCAGCAGGTGGACATGCTGTCACATATAAATGACAGCCCAAGTGATAAGTAAACAAAAGGCATGACCGTGAACATTGTTGATTGACTCTGAGTCATTCATCTACTACACTAGACTTGTAACTCAAGAGTCCCACTATATCTTCTACCCCCAGAACACTGCCAGATATTTCATGGACATTCAATAAACATTTATTGAATAAGTATATGTGTGAGTGTTATGGAAAATATTTAGGAAACGTGCCCAAGGGGACCCGAAACCCTGGGGCCACCAGGATATGATTTTTCTGTCTCATGGTGCTCCAGTTATCTAATGCTGTGTAATAAAAAATCCTGAAACTTAGTATCTCAAAACAACTGCAACATTTATCTTGCTTATGAGCCTGCAATTTTGAGCTTGTCTCTATTCCACTCAGCATTAGCTGGGGCAGTTTGAAGATTTGAAGGCTCATGCACTTGCACAGATAGTGGCTGATGTTGGCTGTTAGCTCTGATCTCAGCTAAGGCTGTGGCCGGAATGCCTAAGTGTGGCCTTTCCTTGTAGATGCGTAGTTTCCTCAGTCCTGGGAGCCTGAGAGAAAGTCAGGCAGAACCATGTGGTCTTTTATGACCTAATCTCAAAAGTCACAAAGCATCATTTCTTCCACATTTTATTCATTAGAAGAAAGTCACTAAAGCCAGTCTATACCCAAGAAATGGTGGGAAGTGACAAAGAATAGGCAGATGTTTTAAAACCACTGCCATAGAGATGGACCTCTGCACTGAGTAAGAATAAGGAATGACTGCAGGTCCACTTACAGCACCTTTGTTTAGGAATCCTGCATGGTTATGCTGTCTCCAAATACGTGTCCCCATAGCTATAGTTAAAAGAAATATATTTCTTTGTTTCCTAAATAAAAAAGAAGTTGGAATTGGGGTTCACCATGAGTCCAACTCGGGACAATTTAGTATTCTCACGCCCAGGCCAAAGGTGAGGCCCAGGAAGGTAATATCCGAATAATGCTTGGCATTGCATCCGAAAAGGAATCAAGTGCCAGTGAAATGCTCTGAAGGATCGATGTCTCCGGATGTCTGGATGTTTTCATGTTCAAGTTCAGCAGATCCTTCAACAGTGTATGGCAGAGACTGTTCCAAGTCACCCAACCCTGATTTCTTTGTCTCCTAGGCACAGCTAGATTATGTTTCCCAGCCTCCCCTGCAGTTAGGCGACAACATGCGTCTGAGCCCTGGCCAAAGAAATAAGGGCAGAAGTAATGGAGACTACTTCCAAACCTGGTCCGTAAAAGCTCTAGTGTGGTCCTCTATCCTCTCCTCTTTCCCCATCCACTGGCTGGATAATGTGGACTTCTAGGACCTAGGGGAGGGCAGAGTGACAAGAGAGAAGAGGCCTAAGTGCCTAAGTCACTACATGGAAGAGAACTGCCTGACCAGGAACATCAGCATAGAATATTGCTGCATGAGTGGAAAATAAACTTTTATTGTATTAAGCCACCTTGGAGGCTGTTTTACATTTATTTGCCTACCCTGACTGTGAAGCTCGATTTTCATTCAGGAAATGTTCACTCCTCTTCCTGTCCTACTGTATACTTCCCCACTCCCCTGGTGGGCTTGGCCAATGGGATGCTAGCAGACATAACATGCTATGACATGCTTTTATACTTCAATATTTCTACACTTTCTTGCACTATAGCCCTTTGGCTGTTTTGCCAGCACCTGGAGAAGAAGCCAGAGGATGAGACACCAGTAGAGCAAATCCAGACGTGACCCACACTTTGGCACCAAGCCCAGCCTGGCCCAGCCCAGCACCATCTGACCTGCCCATATATGAACAAGAATAAATCATTATTTTAAGCCCCTGAGTTTTGGGGTGGTTTTTTGCATAGCATATTGTGGCAGTAGTTAACTGATACATTAACAAAGTTTGTGTGTGGCATTCTAATAGGGCTGTCATATTAAGTATCCACTTGATGCCTGTTCTTTATCTCATTTAAGCTTAAGCCAAAGCCATTTTACAGATAAAGAAACTGAGGTGCAGGAAAAAACTTGCCCAAAGTCACACAATTTGATACAGCAAATGCATAAGCTTAAGTTTTCTTCCCACTGTTTCAAATACACTGAGGGAATGTGAGAAAAGCAGATAAAATTAGGAAGGGACTGGACAGAATGTAGGACATTTCCACCAAATCCCACTTAAACAGGGCTTGGTAATACTCCTTCATGCTTGAAAAAGGAAAGTTCAGGACAAATAAAAGAATGATCAGCTTTACCCACGGCGCTCTTAATTTATGGCACTTACTGTCTGAAGGTGTTGCACAGGCTGAAAGTACAACTTTTCTAAGAACAATCTGAATGACTGCATTATACTACTTCTATAATGGGTTGATAAGAAAAACAAGAACGTTTATAGGCATATGAGTCTCTATTATCCTCAACGTTAACTTCAAGGGGGAAAATCGCACCCGCTGATACAGTGTTCCCTAGGAACCGTGGGAGAGAAAGAACATTGCGAGCCTTTCGGGACTCCCTGCTCCCACCGCCGCCCTTTAGACAATGCTTCCAAACAGCATTTAGGGAGCATCCACCACGCCAAGGCTCCTGAAGCCACTGCCCAGATCCAGAAAGGGGGACGACAATGACAGGGCAACTGGCCCCCAACCTGAGCAAAGAGCACTGGAAACCTATTTGCACCTCCGACCCCCTCTCCCGCCCCCGCTTCACCTCTGGGGCCCTGGGCTCGGATTCTTTTAGTGCAAGACCCAGGAAGGACTCAGACTTCCCAAGGAGAGGAAAAGAGGGGCAAAGGCGAGAAACGAGGGGGCGACACAGGTGGGGTGTCTGCACGACCAAGGACTGCTGCAGAGCGTGCGTGCACGCCCGCACATCCGGTCCCACAACTACACACTGCATGCACACACTCAAAACCACGCACCCCTCCCCCTCCGGCCTCCACCCCTTTCTGCGTGGCTGAGCAGCAGATTCCCCGGAGAGAGAGAAATGCAGCCCAAAAGAGAACCCGGAGGCCTGGCGCCCACCCAAGCGGCGCCTGCAGCCCCCACGCCTGGGACACGGCGAGCCGGGGGCGCGGGGCGCGGGATGAGCCGCGCCCAACCTGGCTGGCAGCCCCGGGGAGAGCGCGCCGGGGCGACGAGCCGCCCGCGCCACCCCCGCCCCTCCGGTGCCAGCGCCGCCCCCGCTGTGGCGGGTGAGGGGCGGGGCGGGGCGCGACGTATATAAGGCGAGGGGCGGGCGCCGCTCTTTTGTCTCTTGCTGCAGCAACTCGAGTGGGAGCACCAGGAGCCCGGGCTCGGAGCGGGACGCCAGGGTGAGCGCGGCGCTGGGGGGGTGGGGGGACCCGGCTGGGGTGGGGTCGGAGCCGATGCATCCGGCGGGCGCGCTGCGGCTGCAACAGGCGCCCTTCCCCGACTGGACGTCCGGCCCGCGGACCACGCCCTGGGGCTTCGGAGCGGGTTGTGGGGCGCTCCCAGATCCTCGGCCTCGGGGCTGCCGGGAACGCCCGGGCGCCAGTGCCACGTCGAGAGGCGTCGGCCGTGCTCTGAGCGGGACGCTGGCCCCAGCCCCGGGCCAACCGCCTTGGTTTGCCCACTAGGATTGTTTTAAGAAAATGGCAGACAAACCGGACATGGGGGAGATCGCCAGCTTCGATAAGGCCAAGCTGAAGAAGACGGAGACGCAGGAGAAGAACACCCTGCCGACCAAAGAGAGTGAGTGTGCCCCCGCCTCCCGGGCCCCCAGCCCAGCCCCTCACCCTGCCCTGCCCTGCCCTCGCAAACCCACCCACACCCGGCCGCTGCCCCGTTCTGGGTGGCCCTAGCCACCCTGTCAGTTACACAAAGCGCCTTGTCCCTCCCCAGCCCCAAGCTTCTTTCTTAATCCCCGGCTTCGTGGGTGCCACGGTTGGGGGGTTGCAAGGCGGCCTCACCCTCCCGTGACCGCTTCCCGCTCTCCACAGCCATTGAGCAGGAGAAGCGGAGTGAAATTTCCTAAGAGCTTGGAGGATTCCCTGTCCCTGTCATCTTCGAGACCCCAGTCGTGATGTGGAGGAAGAGCCACCTGCAAGATGGACAAGAGCCACAAGCTGCACTGTGAACCCGGGCACTCCGCGCCTATGCCACCGGCCTGTGGGTCTTTGAGGGGACCCCTAATCGGACTGCCAAATTCTCCGGTTTGCCCTGGGATATTATAGAAAATTGTTTGTATGATTAATGAAAATAAAACACACCTCGTGGCATGGCTGGCGTGGTCTGAGTCTCTTAGTTGAGTATGCGTGGGCAGTGCCGCTGCAGCAAAGCCCCGCTCGTCGGAATCGAGTTCCTGCCGCAGGACGGGGGAGGGGGGTCGCAGAATGGGCTGGCTCCGAGGGACCATTTTTAATTTTGGCTATACCTGCTTTCCCATAAGAATTCATGGCTTACTAGCTGCTTAGCTCCTGCTCTGAATGCAATCCATGTAAAATTTAAGCCAACTTTGTCTCCTGCAAGCTGTTTGGGAAAAAGAGCAGGGTTTGATTTTGATAAGCTTTTAGAGTCCCACTGGTTTCCCTCTCGCCTTCTCTTAGCTGATTTGCAGCGGAAGAGAACAGTGATCTAAAGTCTGGGAAGAAAGGGAGGAAAGACAATCTGGAATGTTGGAAATTGGGTGAGGTCACAAAGTCTAGAAGGCTTTCTTCTTGAGCTTAAAAAAAGAGGCGTTAGAACAAAAACAAAGGCGGGATATAGGGAAACAACAGCGGGAACTTGGGAACTAGATGAACCCACACTAGAACTTGGTGGGGGGCAGGGGGAGGAACAGAGAGCCTAGCTTTTTGTCTTTTAACCCTCGCTCAGAACCTCGCACAGAAGCATTGGCCATTAGAGGGAGTGCAGTGCTGTGCTCAGCAGGCAGAGTGGGAACGTGAAGGGGGGGTTAGCACTGGCAGCAGAGCCCCATGGGGTCACACCCCTCCACCCACAGGAAAGGGGTGGCACCAGCCCAGAGGGGCCTGGAGCCTGGGGCTGCAAGGCACTCAGGAGCAGAAGAAACCAGCTTATCATTCCAGGAATGGAGTTTTCTTTAAGGAGGGAGGAAAGGATGACACATTGCTTGGTGATTTGTTTCTCATTTTTGCCTGGACCCAAGGGACTAGGCACTGGGTGAGGGCAGTTAATTCAAATGAAGTACCATCCCTGTCCACAAGGAATTTCAAATCTAGTGAGACAGGCAGCCACAGCAGACCAGAGTTGGGACACTCAGACCAAGGAAGCCCATGGAAACTGATGCTCAAAGACATTCCTCCTCTCAGCTCCTATCTGTACCTTCCTCCTGGTACCTAGACACGTGATCACCTTCCTGGGTAGAGGGAACAGACAAGGATTCCTATTGTTGATATTGGTGACTCCCACAGTAGCCAGCACATAGTAGACACTCAGTGAGTGTTTATTGAATTGTAACTGAAGTCTCACCTGGCTTCACCTGCTCCATCTTGGCCCTGCTAAAGCCGAGCTGCCACCAGCTGCCCTCCCCCTCTGTCTTGTTGATTGTCATGTATGTTGACAGGGCCCCAGCAGGATGAATTTGTGGAAGTTACTATGGTTCAGGGAAGCCAAACATCTTCATTTCCTTCCCTGAGCCCAGTCCAGGATATAACCCTATTACAATGAGAGGAAGTACAATTAATTCACAATTGAGGCGATTGGTAGAAAGCTCTATATTAGCCAGATGACAACTATAGGCCTCAGCCATCTAAAAGATTTTGGATATTGGGGTGCTGATTTCCATGAAATTCAGAAGCTGTGTTCTGTTCAGTTTAATTCAGCATGCTTTTGTTCAGCAGCCTGTGAGTACCTATCAGAGTACGAGGCCTGTGGAAGCTATAAAAAACGTGCCAACTACACAAAAGGCAGAAAGAAAGAAATGCTAAAGAGAGATACAAGTAAAGTACCATGGGAAGGTAGACAAAGGAATGGTTAACTCAGGACAGGGAGCTGCTTCATAGAAGAGGAATTAATTTGAATAAAGACCCGGAGAAGTGAAAATGAAAGCAGGGCTTTCTCAACAGAAGGAGGGGCAACACGTACTGATACGTTCAGTAAAGGAAGAGGCAATGGTTCAGCGAAAACTGAAGCAGCCTCAAAATTAGCCTACAAGGTAAGGTGGGTGTGTTTTATCTATAGATAGTTGGGAGCCACTGGAGATATGAGGGGTTGGGGCAAAGAGATCTGAGATGTATGTGATAGCACCTGGAGGATACTGTTACAGACACGGGTGGTTATCTACCCAGCCACTGCCATCACCACCACCATCACCACCACCTCCATCATCACCACTGCCATCACCTTCACCACTGCACCATCACCATCATCATCAGCACTGTCACCACCATCACTACCAACAACACCAATGCCAAAACCACCACCCATGCCTCATCCCCTTCCACCCTGCCTATGAAGAATGGACAATGGAAGGCCAATTTCATTCAGGTATCAGGCAGTTGATGAGTTTCAAGGGGCCCAGCCAGGGAGTGGGGCTTGATTAGTATAAATGTATAGCGCTCGGGGATTAGGCATCATAGAAATTTGTGAGGACATTTTGTTTTGTTTTGGTTGTCAAAATCATTAGGGGACATTATTGACAGTTCATAGACAGAGACCAGGAATGCTCAACATCCTGCAATGCATAGGACAATCCTACACATCAAAGATCTGTTTCTGGCCAAGCGCGGTGGCTCACACCTGTAATCCTAGCACTCTGGGAGGCCGAGGCCGGCGGATTGCTCAAGGTCAGGAGTTCAAAACCAGCCTGAGCAAGAGCGAGATGCCGTCTCTACTATAAATAGAACGAAATTAATTGGTCAGCTAAAAATACATAGAAAAAATTAGCTGGGCATTGTGGCCCATGCCTGTAGTCCCAGCTACTCAGGAGGCTGAGGCAGAAGGATTGCTTGAACCCAGGAATTTGAGGTTGCTGTGAGCTAGGCTGACGACACAGCACTCTAGCCCAGGCAACACAGTGAGACTCTGTCTCAAAAAAAACAAATAAAAAGGAAAAAAAAGAAAGATCTGTTTCATGCCCTGCATGCCTTTTTTAAAATTCTTTACTATAGTCTAACATACATATGGAAAAATGCACATAAGTGTACAGTTTGATGAATCTTCACAAACTGAACACACCCTTGTGCCTCCTTCCAGTCTACATACCTATGTATGTTCTGACAACATGTATACATTTTGCCTGGTTTTGAACTTTATGTAAATAGACCCATGACTTCTATTCAAGTAGATGAAACATCTAATAATTATGAGTCTAATAACAACAACTGATTTTGCCAATTTTATTATAGACGTCATTTTCCAAGAATGCAAACTTGCAAATATAAATTGAGAGATGCCTTTTTTTAACTCACAACTTCACTAAGAGTTGATCACTATTACAGAAAATCATGGTGCTAACAGCAATATCCTCTTAGTTTCTGAATTGTTTCATACAACACAATTGTATCAGTGTTCATCTGAAGCTGATGGATCATGGTAATGGTATGTGTAGGTAAAAACATACACAAAGTGCAAACTGCCTCTTTATATTCTAGAATATTATTGTGCCATTTTGTATTAGTCAGCTTTTGATAGGTTATGCTGCAGTAACAAACAACCCCCAAAATCTCACTGGCATACAATAACAGAAATCTATTTCTTGTTCACATTACACATTTGCAGCTTTGCTTCTGTTCCACACGTCTTTTTCATTCTGAGAGCCAAGGTAGAAGAGCAGCCTCAATCTGGGACATGCTATTGTTTTGGCAGAGGGAAAAAGGAGAGGCAGAGTCATGAAATGACTTTTTAAGCTCTTCTCAGATGTGGCACTTCCGTTCACATTACGTTGGCCAGAGCAAATTTAAGGCAAGACTTACATCACTTTGGTTAGTCACAAGCCATCAGGCTGGGTTATAGAATTCTGTTATAAGGAAAGCAAGAAATAATTAGAACCCATCAGATAATATACCATATATATTAAAATGTATATACCTATGATTTTTTATAAATTACATTTCTTTATTTTACCTTCATATTCCAGCTAGGGTTTATATAGATTTATGTTTTTAAAGTGTGTGCTGGGGCAGGCTTTATTATCTTTGATTTTCATTTCAGGAAAGAGGAGTGTTATAAAATATTCTATGTATAAGGAGATGTTTGTTCTAGTGGGTTGGAAACCAGAGGTCTGAACTAATCCTGATAATTCCATTACCTTTGCCAGTGACTGACTTAAGAATAGGTGTGGGCTGTGATTCTGGCCAAGGAGACCCAAGAGGAAGCCTGCATAGGGGCTTCTTGGAAGCTAGTATTTGCTCTTTAAGAAGGACATAACAAAAAAGTACAAATGTCATTGTGTGAGAATGTACTGCTTGAACCATGACAGTCATCTTGAAGCCATTAGGGGAAATGCTAACATGCTAAGGGTGGCAAAGTTGAAGAACGAAAAAAATCTGGGTACCTGGTGAAAAAGCCTTTGAGCTGCTGAGTTTTCCTGAGAGTGCCTTATCTTTGAACTTCTTATGTGAAATAATAAAGTTTTCTTATATTTAAAAAGTCTACAGTTGGGTTTTCTGTTACTTATAGTCAAAAGTCTTCTAGCAATGATCAGCTGGAATAAGAAGAATCCAGGTGCAGAGATACTGGTTAGTAGGAGATTGTAAAAGTCCAGACGAGAAGGAATGAGGACTTGAATCAGAGAAAGACCTTTACATAGTATTAACAGTATGCACAAGTATCTAACAGTCCACTCGGTTCTGGGTAGAGCACTGATATGTAGCACTTGCTGATTTCTGTGGTATAAATATTGCCAATTTCAAGCTGCCAAAAGTTTAACAACCAACTTGTCTGCTTTCTGCAAATTTAATAATTGGCTCTTGGCAAGCTGGTGCCAGTTGGCTCCAGCCCACCACTAACTAACTACAAGGATAGGAAAGTAGGGCCGATATAAAAGATATTGCAGAGGGAGAATTAGCAAGACTTCAGATTATGTGGGCAAATTATAGACAAACAAACTTTTATTTGTCTATGTGACTTCATTTTTCTGCCTTCAGTTCCAGAGGGGAAGATTAAAGCATCCTATAACCAGGGCATTTCCCAGAAAGCACATAGGGAGACACAGTACTTTGGAGAAAGTTTTTTTTCTTTTACAGGTTCCCAAATAAGTAGCATAAATTAATTTTATGGCCAACACATTGTAAAGAGAGACAATAAAACAAGGCCACAATAAAGTTGGTGCCTGTGGCTCTGATCCCTGAGAAAGGCAGGGTGAACTCAGAAGACATCACAGTGTCGGAGAACCTGTATCAAGCAAATCCAGAGAGCAAACACTGGTGGGAGTCTGGGTAGAAGCACATGGGGGCAGAAAAGCAGGCTGGGTTGGTGGGAATCAACAGCTAGTTAGGGCCGGACAAACTGAAGGAGCTGTAGTTATTAACTGATCTGTTGCTTTCTCCATTTATTTAACTACAATTTATTCAGCATTTGCAAAGTAGTGGCGGTCCTAGCCTAGGTACTTGCTCAGGATAAACAAAATGGATTCTTTTTAACCTCATTCTCTCAAAGGCAAAAGGAACAGATAACCCAGATTAATGACAAAATACAGGACCATAGAATTCTGTATCCTGATTTAAAACTAAAAGGGCACTAAGCTTCTTTTCTTTACCTTCTCAACAAAATTCAGAACACCAAGACATTAGCATTGTCTGAGAGACGGCCCTGTTGGCTCCACCCTGGCTTTACTCAACATTTACTCTGAAATCCTGCGGCATCCTTGTCTACCTCTTTAATGCTAACGCGGTGTGTTTCCCAGAAATCAACAAGATCAGAAGGACTTGGCTCCTTGGCCTGGCTATCGGTTAGAAGAATAAAAACCACTGGCCCTATGAATGCTATTTAAGGTTATTAAACACCCCATCCATAACTAAGAATTTTTTCTATATCGTGGAGAAATCTTGTTCTCTGGGAAGACAATTCTGCCAAGAAAAACTCTTACTCTTGCATCAACGCAGCCACAAGACCTTTATTTGAGGCATCTGTAGCTAAAAAGAACCTATTCTTTGAGTCATTTCTTTTTTGTCCAAATGTCTCTTTGCCAAACTATCCTTTATTTTGTTTCCTGCTACTCAGATGTTCAGGTTACTTGATCTGGCTTGTTCTTAGAAAAAAATCAGTAAAATGTATAATTGTATCGTGAGAATTCTTTAGTTTGTGACAAAAAAAAAAAAAAGACCAAAAGAAAAAAAAAACACTCTCCCTAACCTAGCTTAAGCAAAAAAGATTTATTTATTCACATAAATGACAAGTCTGTGGAGTAGGTTTTGCTTCACGTGTGGCTGGTGGAGAAAAGTCAAATGATATCACAAGGACCTGGTTTCTCTTTCTCCATCTCTCAGCTCTGCTTCTTCATTCCTGGGCTGACTCTCCCAGGCTGACTCTTCATGGTGACATGAAGGCTGCTACAACTCAAAGATTACATTCCTCCCAGGTGTAGGAATAGCAGAAAAGAGAGAACTTTCTTTCATCCTATTCAAACAAAAACCTTAGGCCTATCTTTCACCGGCCTGAATTAAGCCAGGGGCCCATCCTTGATCTAATCACTCTGGCTAGGACAAAGGAAAACAGAGATTGTTGTTTTTTGTTTGTTTGTTTGAGACAGAGTCTCATTCTGTTGCCCAGGCGGCGTCAGCCTAGCTCGCAGCAACCTCAAACTCCTGGGCTCAAGCTATCCTTCTGCCTCAGCCTCCCGAGCAGCTGGGACTACAGGCATGTGCCACCATGCCCAACTAGTTTTTTCTATTTTTAGTTATCTGGCTAATTTTTTTCTATTTTTAGTAGAGATGGGGTCTCACTCTTGCTGAGCCTGGTCTCAAACTCCTGACCTCAAGTGATCCTCCTGCCTCCGCCTCCCAGATTGCTAGGATTACAACATAAGCCACCATGCCCAGCCAACAGAGATTGTTTTAAACCTAGGTCATATGCTGTCACAAAAAAAAAAAAAAAGATCAGATTAAAGTTGGCATCACCAATAATGGAAGAAAGCAACATTATGTACTTCCTGATATGATACACTGAAATGAATTCAGCATCAAATTCGTGATATTCCTGCCAAAAGTGCATGAGTCCAATGATGAAGAAACACCAGACAAACACAATGTGAAGGACATTCTACAAACAACTGGCCTATACCCTTCGAAAATGTCAAGATGACAAAAGACAAAGGTTGTTCAGATTTTAAAAGACTAAAAACATGCAACAACCAACAGCAATACTTGATTCGGCATTGAATTCTGCATTGGAAAAATAATTGCCGTAAAAACCATTATTGGATAATTGGTGAGATTTGAATTAAATTAGAAATTTAAAACTAAAATTGGACTGTCATTAGAGAATAATATTCTAGCAATGCTAAATTTCCTGATTTTGATCATTGTACTGTGGTTATATAAGAGAATGCCCTGTCTTTAGGAGACACAAGTTGAAGTATTTAGGAATGAAGGGGACATGTCTGCAACTTACTCTCAACTAATTCAGCAAAATAATACCAGTGTGTGTGTGTGTACGTGTGCATGTGTATACAGGGAAAGAAAGCCAATGTAGCAAAATATTAATAGTTTAATCCAGGTGGAGGGAGTATAGATCTTTGTACTATTCCTGTAAGTTTTCAGTAAGTTTGAAATTATTGCAAAATAAAAAGTTAAAAAAATAAAAATAAGAATATATCACCATTTACAAAAGGAGAGAGTAATACATAAGTACTACTCTAAGTCCAATGCTATGGAAAACCAGACATGTGGTCTAAACTGACAATAGATTTGACACTTCACAAAGTTCTTTTATCTTTATATTATTTTGAAGAAATAATCATTTTAAAAAAACAGTAAAGTGAACTGGGCTATTTATGAAAATTTACCTTTAGAATGATGCTTTAAGACAAACAGAAAACCAAACCATGGACACAATAAGTTACAGCTCAGACAGTCCAGGCTGAATGCCGTGGTGAATTGGACTCAGCAACAGAGCTAAGGGGCCAAGTGAGGAAGGAGAATCTCAGGGGTTGTGTAAACAGGCTTCGGAGTTCGGTGACATCCATGGTAATAGCTGAAGCCATTCCTGAGTCCCAAAACTGTGTTCGGTGCTTATATCAGTTAGAGTTTTCCAGGGAAACAGAGCAAATCAGAGATTCATATACATGCACATGCACATGAACATACACACACGCTATATGTATGTGTACACACACACACGCATACATACACAGAAAGAGAGATTTTAAGGAATTGGCTCAGAAAATTGGAGGGGCTGGAAGTCCGAAATCCACAGAGCAGGTCAACAGTCTGGAATCTCAGGCAATTCTTCCATGTTATAGGTAGAATTCCTTCGTCTCAGGAAAACTGCAGTTTTTGTTTTAAGGCCTCAACTGATTGCATGAGGTCCACCCACAACAATAATCTCCTTTGCTTCAAATCAACTGATTGTAAATGTTAATCACATCCACCTTCACAAAATACCTTCATAGCAATATCTAGACTGTGTTTGACCAAATAACTGGGCACCACAGTCTAGCCAAGTTGACACATAAAATTAGCCATCACAGTGTGTGAGGATTTATTTTCCATGTCATCCACACGGGCACCCGAATTCCAGCAGGCATTGTCTCCCTAGGTCTAGGCACCCATCCATCCCACGCCGGCTGCTAACAGCTAGAACATTGAATGCAGAAGTCCCGCTCCCACCCCCACCGGGGGCCTGGAAATGACCCTAAGGATAGAAAGTAGATGCTGGATGGTGAAGCAGAAAGCTGGAAGCAGCCTCTGTTCTGAGCGCGGGGTCTCACAGATGCTACCCCAGGCACGGATTACCACTTCTAGACTTACTACACAGAGAAAGGAATAAGCTTCTATTATGATATTTATGTCACTAGATTTAGGGGGTTTTCTATCACATGCAGCTGAGCCCAATTCTATGGAATACAGAAATCAAAGAAAATACAGTTCATTTAAGAAAAGATGGCAAACAAAAGACTAAACAAGGAAGCATTTTTTTAAAGAGCATAATTCAAGATGACAGAAATAAGACTAAGGAAATTTTTTTACCATGAATATAAATTTATTTTTTAAAATCTTTGTGAAAGATTCTCAGATTGGATCAAAACCACTTTCAATCATACTTTTTTCCGGAAAGATACATCTGCAACAGTTTTTTTCAGAAAGGTAAGATTAGGATGTTAGTATCAAACAAAGTAAAATTCAAGCGAGAAAACATCACATAATTAAAGAGAGTAGTTTAACATTGAAGTCCACTATTTAAAAATCAGCGTAAATCTTTATGCACTCAGTAACATCACATATGCACACACACCCACACACACAAACTCGAGAACACGCACATTGTTACCTCCTAGAAGAGTGCCAGGCCCAGATGGTATCACAGATGATTTCTTTCAAAGCTGCAAGAAAGCAATAACTTCAATACCTCAAAATTTGTTTCAGTAGCTAGAAAAGGACATATGCCTCCTGTGATAGTTAATTTCAGCTGTCAACTCGACTGCATTAAGGAATACAGCAGTCCCTCCTTATCCACTGAGGATACGTTCCAAGACTCCCAGTGGGTGCCTGAAACTGCAGATAGTACCGAATCCTATATATACTGTTTTTTCCTATACATACACATGTATGATAAAGTTTAATTTATAAATTAGGCACAGTAAGAGATGAACTACAATAACTAATGATAAAATGGAACAATTGTAACAATATGCCGGCATCACTGCTCTTACCCTGTGGCACTAGTATAAGCCATACAAGGCTTACTAGAACAAGCACTTCAACACTGTGACAGTCAACCTGATGACTGAGATGGCTACTAAGTGACTAACTAACGGCAGCTGGTATAGACAGTGTGGATATGTTGGACAAAGGGATGATTCACATCCTGGGAGGGGCAGAGTGGAAAAACGTGAGAATTTCATCATAATACTCAGAATGGTGTGTCATTTGGAAGTTATGAATTGTTTATTTCTGGAATTTTCCATGTAATATTTTCAGACGAAGTTGACCTGGAGTAACTGAAACTGCAGAAAGCAAAACTGAGGATAAGAGGGGGACTACTGTGCATAGAGAGCTGGTGAAGCATTATTTTGGGGTATGTCTGGGAGGGTGTTTTCAGAGGAGATTGGCAGGTGAGTGGTAGACTGAGTGGGGAAGATCTGCTCTCCATGTGAGCAGGCTCCATCCATCCAATGAGCCGGGGGCCTGGATAGAACAAAAAGGCAAAGGAAAGTCAAGTTCTCTTCTTTCTCTCTCCCTTCTCCTGTCTTTGGACAACAAACTCTAGCTTCCCAAGATTTTGGACTCTGGAACTTACATCAGCAGCCCCTAACCCCTGCCAGGAGGTTCTCAAACCTTTGGCCTTGGACTGAGAGTTACACCACCAGTTTTCCTGGTTCTGAGGTCTTTGGACTTGAACTGAGCCATGCCACCAGCATCCCAGGGTCTACAGCTTGCAGATGGCCTGTCATGGGACTTCTCAGCCTCCATAGCCACATGAACCAATTCTCCTAATGAATCCCTCTCATCTATGTATAGACAACTGTCCCTCAGTATCCGTGCAGGTTTGATTCCAGGACTCTCCATAGACAGCAAAATCCCCATATGCACAATCTCGGATAGAAAAATAGTGTCATGTTTGCATATAACCCACACATATCCTCCTGTATACTTTCAATCATCTCTAGATTTCTTATAATACCTAATACAATGTAAATGCTATGTAAATAGTTATTATACTGTATTGTTTAGGGAATAATGACAAGAAAAAAGTCTGTACTTGTTCATGTTCAGTACAGATGGGTTTTTTTAAATAAATTTTTTTTTTTTTTAGCAATAGGATCTCTTTCTGTTTTCCAGGCTGGAGTGCAGTGGCATGATAATAGTTTACTGTGGCCTTGAACTCCTGGGCTCAAGTGATCCTCCTGCCTCAGCCTCCAGAGTAGCTGGGACTACAGGCATGCACCACCACTACTTTTTATAAAGATGGGATCTCAGCTTAATCCAATATTTTTGATCCATAGTTGGTTAAATTGGTGTGCAGAACCCACCAAGAGAGGGCCAACTGTGTACACACACACACACACACACACACACACACACACATACATGTCCTATTGGTTCTATTTCTATAATTCTCTATGGAGAACTGTGACTAATACACTGCTCAATACGTTTTACAAAGCCAACATAATCCTGAAAACAAAATCTAT
>CAUYRT010072768.1:0-17409 GCA_963574885.1 Lepilemur ruficaudatus
GCACAGATGAAAGTTTGCAGGATAGAGGGATAGGAGGAGAAGGGAGCTTGCTGAAACAAGAGTGACTGATGAGACAAACAGTGTAGACAGGGGGCCATATAGTTTATTTACCGATACACCAGGATATTAAAGGTGGCACTATTCATAATGGTACCCTGGTGCTATTATGAATATGAATAGCACACATAGGAAATTCAGCGAGGAACATGACAGATTTTTTTAAAAAGAAGTGATGATGGGGCTAAGGAGCAATCAGTCTTGAATAGATAGATGAAATGGCATGGCTTTAATAGAGGTGTGAAGAACTGTAATAATTAGAGATTTAGGGATTTGAGTTTCATTTTTAGATAAGGAGCACTGTCTGATATTAAGTGTGGATCAGGGAGTGAGTGACTTGCTAAAATAGGGCAGAGGTGATGAGGAGATTGAGGAATTTTGAGGCTAGACTACTTAAATTGGTAGTCGACATGACAATTTAATGAACTAAATGTATTATATTTAGAGCCAGGTGCCACGGTCTTCAAAATATTTGAGTTAGAGACTGGTGGTGGTTAATGACACATATCAGAAAGCATGACAAGGTGTTGGATCAAAAGAAATACAGAAATAAGGACCTAGGAGGGAAGTCCGATAGTGCCCAATGAGAGAAAAGTCATCTTTATTGTCTGCCAGGAAACTCAAGCATAGATGCCAGCTTTAACCATCTGCTAAGCACAGAGAACAAAGAGGCAACCATCCAATAAGATTGTCCTATCCCCTATAGCCCCTTCTTCCCTACACTTTGACTCAGTATAGGGGTAAAGAAAGCAGCTAGTTTGTGGTTGAAGGGTTAAACATTAAAAGCACAGAACAAAATATCCATTCTCTCTCTCTCTTTCCCACCGCAGGTTGCTAATCTGTTTCACCTGTGCTGTTGTTTATTACACCTTTGCCTTGGTTTTTTTAATCTATAAAATGAAAATGATATTTGAATTTGTTTTATGGGATTATATAAAGTATTCAATGAGTTTATTATATGTCAGGCACTTAGAAGAGAGATCTGCACACAGTACTATGTGATAGGCCTTAGTACTTATCATCACCATCATCATTATTTGCCATTATATGCTGAGTGTGACATCTAGAGACCTTTCCCTCTTACTAGCCTAAAGTTTTGCATGTACTACTCACATAGGCAATTGCATTTGAACAGATTATGAATACCCAAAATCAATGTAGAAACGGCTGGAGAGAAGGCAGCAGCAGAAGACTGGATTAGATGGAAAAGAGCAGAGAGAAGACAGAAGAGCACCTGAGGCTCAGATGCCTGGAAGATCTGCTATTTGAGTGGACAGTGACCGAGCTGCTGCATAAACAGATTCTATCCACTTTGCGCGTGTATTTGGATAAAACTTTCACCAGACCACCGTCTATAGCTGCACACAAAGGTGCAAGTGTGATAAACTGTATTATTATTCCCAATTATTTTTTTTCCCATTTTCTCTGTAAGAAAATTATACATTCCTAATTCTGCAAATATTAGGTTTGTCATGTGACATGTCTGGTCAAAGAATATGAGCAGTTGTAATTTATATCACCTCTCAACCAACCCTTTCAGAGACATCACAAATTTCACCAGCAATCCTGACTTTCCCCGTTGGCCACAAAATGTCCCCAAGCAGGGCTGTTCCTTTGGCCTGGATTTCAGAAAAAGAAGCCATGAAGAGCAGACTTACATCAGCTGACTCAAACATCTACCCTGAGCGAGAAATATCAATTTGTTTTTCTAATCAGCTGTGGTGTTGAAATTGTCACCTCAGCAAAGCTGACTGTCCAGAAATTTTTACATGCAATAGGATGTCAATATATAAGAAATTAAACCCTGTGTAATTGCTTTTAGGTTAAGGTAATGGACAGAGGAGAAAGCTCTCAGTGGAGGGTAGAAAAATGGTGACCCGTTTTATATAGTGCAAAATATTGGTAAATCTATTGTTTGGTAATGATATGGAAAACAGGAAATAAGCCTCTGGCTTCAGATGAAGAGATCATGGAGTGGAATGCATCCGTGTGCCTTCATTGTCATTTTTATATAATTGTTCAAATTTAGTAATGTGATCAGAGGTAAACATGCTGTAACTGAATTTCCAGAAATAATTCATAAATTATTAAAAATGAAATTATTTACAACCTTATATAATTAACTTCATTTTTATTTCATCAAATAAAATTCCTTGTTTCCTCCACTATTATTTCTTGTGATGTTATGGTCTGGAAGGAAAGGATAATAAATGGAATGTATATATTTTAGTATCTTTAAAAAATTTTATTATACTTTAAAATCCCAAGGAAGAAGATTGCACATAAAAAAAAGAGAAAGAAGTAAAAAGACACATTCATTTTGCTCATATCAGTTTATAGAGAGTTAAAAACTGTTAGTGTCAATAAGAAGATTCTTATTTTGGTGAGTAATATGGTTCTTCTTATTTCTGGTGTGGAATGTGTTTTAATTTTTATTCTAATAAATATTAAAGCTGATTTATGAGTTATATGTTTTAAATAAATAGGATTTATAATTAGTAAAATATTAGAAAGTTATTTTAGAAAAAAATAGAAAATAAACCAAAAGGAAATAACACCTTTACACATTTTCATTGTCTTATAATAATCAATGCTGACATTTTGATGTACACTCTTCCTATGTTTTTCTATTTCTATTTCTATTTCTATTTTCTATTTCTATTTTAACATATTTTGAAATTATTCTATACATATATTTTTTAGGCTGGACTTTCATTTGGTATTATTTATGTAATATTTTCTGATGGCATGAACATTTTCTAAATGATCATTTTATTGACTACATAAGATTCCCAAAATATTTTACTTCATGATTTTTAAATCAATCCTATACTGTGGAACATCATTACATCTCAAACAACAAGGGATTATCCCTTCGGGAACAATATCTACTGTCATCATGTTTAGCCATGTTTTTCCGCTTCATTTAAACAGCTGAACATCTGTGACAATTTTCTGTTGTTGATTAGAATACTGCTCCAAGATGTGCATGTCCTTCTCCCAGAAGAGAGAAAACTTTGAGAGAGAAGACAATGTAACACCTGCAGATTATCTTTTTTTTCTCTTAAAGAATTTTAAAGATGCTTTTTAGAATACCAAATGAAGTAAGAGAGTTGAAATTGGATGTCAACAAGGGCGCACAGCATCTGTTCTAAGTGAAGGCTAGGAGAAGGGTCTGACAAATGCCCCCTGTTTAGAACATGAACTCACTTAACTTGCAGAGACCTAGCTGCATGGTGGGAAAATCTTTCTGCTGACTACTCTAACCAATGGAGGATAAATCCCGCTTCTACTCTAGGCACATCTGGAAAAGCTGATCTTCACGCAGAGTTCTGGGTATAAAGACAGAATAGGCTGAATATTGGGAAGAAATCAGGTATCAATGGAAGAAAAAAAAAGACTTTTTTCACATCCACCCTCTTGTTCTAAGAATTACATCTCATTTACAATTTACAGAATCAATTGTATTATATTAATGTCTCAAAAAATGTTAAATGTTACATTTTTATAAAAATAAGAGAATTTTATACATTATTATTCAATTTGATTTTTCATTTAAAATAGAATGTGATATTTTTTCAAAAAAATAATAGAATATTTTATTCTTTTAAAAAGGTACAGAGCTGAGCACGGTGGCTTGTGCCTGTAGTCCCACTTACTCAGGAGACTGAGGCAGGAGGATCACTTGAGGCCAGGAGTTCAAGACCTATCTGGGCAACACAGTGAGACCTCAGTCTCTAAAAAATATTAATAATAATTTTAAAGTATAGCAGGCCACAGTGGCACATTCCTGTAGTCCCAGCTACTTGGTAGGCTGAAGCAGGAGGATTGCGTGAGTTCAGGAGTTTAAAGGCTGCAGTGAGCTATGATTATGCCTCTGTACTCCAGTCTACTTTGGGGGACAAAGCAAGACCCTGTCTCTAAAATAAATAAACAAACAAATAAATAAATAGCTGTATATAGAAAACAAACTTTAAACTTTTACTTTCAGCCATGCCAGAGTAACTAGTACTGGACTTGCCCTCCCATCATATTAAACTGGACAAAATGTATATGACATAATTGTTCTCAGAAATTGCACAGCGGCTAGCTTAGAATCAGATCAGTTCTATCTACTGGATTCATCCTGCTGTGATTCGTTGTGTTTTAAATTACAGTGTGTGTGTGAGAGAGAGAGAGGTGGAGAGAGAGAATATATACGGCTCTTGGCACTATCTGTAGAGCATGATGTGTATAAAAAGGGAATGTTAAGACCATTATTTCTAACAATCTTCACCTGAAATCTGTGTATTTATGTACTACACAGGCTCTTGATGTCTACATACTTACTGTCATATACTAACATAAATAAATTAAACCACTATTACCCGTATTACAGCACCATTTCATGCTATAACATATAAAAGGCTCTATCTTCAACTGTTTGCTGATAACACTGTATCAGTTAGAGTTGATCCTCTGTGAAGATGAAACGTGTTTCTTCCACCTCTCAGTCTTCTGAGAGCAACTCCTGAGTTCAGCAGGAAGAGTTCAGAGCACACTCCTGTCTGGTACCTGCTTTCATTGTGTGTCTGACAGAAATTCTTTTGTAAAAATCCTCGAGGGAAGGTCCTCTAATTACCTTATGTACAAAGGACTTCAACAAATTGGATCAATGCTTTTCCATATATGAAACTTTCTCTTTAAATCCATCAGAGTCCATTTTCTCGCTGTTTTCCACTTACATTCTAAAAAACAATAAAATTGCAAATTATTTAGTGTTATATCATTTAAGCAACCCCAAATTTTGATTACCTTTGTTTTTCTTTTTCATCAAATTATTAAGTTTTTTCCATTGAATATGAATTGTGGCATTGCTATATGTAAAGTACATTAAATAAGACATTCTGGCCGGACGTGGTGGCTCAAGCCTGTAATCCTAGCAATCTGGGAGGCTGAGGTGGGAGGATCGCTTGAGCTCAGGAGTTCAAGACCAGTCGGAGCAAGAGCGAGGCCCAGTCTCTATTTTAAAAAAATAATTAGCCAGTCAACTAAAGACAGAAACAAAAAATTAGCCAGGCATGGTGGCGCATGCCTGTAGTCCCAGCTACTCGGGAGGCTGAGGCAGGAGGATCCCTTGAGCCCTGGAGTGTGAGGTTGCTGTGAGCTAGGCTGACGCCAGGGCACTCACTCTAGCCTGGGCAAAAAGTGAGACTGTGTCTCAAAAAAAAAAAAAAAAAAGAGGCATTCTGAGTGATCTACATAGGTGACCGAACAGCTCTGACTCAGGGAATGGGGGGCAAGGGAAATAAACATAACCTAAACGTCTGTACCCCCGTAATATGCTGAAATAAAAAAATAAAATAAATAAATAAGTAGGCAATTTATATAAATCATTTGAAAAATTCTCCAATATTCATAACACTATTAATTTTTTACCAAAATTATAAGCTATGATTTCAATATAAGATTAAAATTTGTTTTATTTTTCCCTAGCCTCTTGTAGACCAATATATGCATAATATCCAAAAGTAAATTTAGCTTCTGATTGTAATTGTTTATGCTGTGTTTAAGAAAGTCAAACCAAACATATTAAAATTAGTTTATCAAAAAAATATTAAATTGCATGTAACTTCAGCCAAACGCAATCAATAACATAGCCAATGATTAACACTACTAAAATTAAACAAAAGATAATTTGAAGAACATAGTGGAAAGGGATATAGTCCATAGCAGGCAAGAGTCCCTACTTTGAACAATTAGAAAAGGTAAATTTAAAAATCTATGTAAATATATTAACGAGCACATGAAGACACTATAATTAAAATATCCAAGGTTCCAAAGAAGGAAGAGCTGGAGACTTCAGAGACCAATAAATGGATTGGAAGATCCAGATGGGCCACTCCGCTTGACGCACAGACATCTTTTCCTTTGAGATATTTACCCAAAGTCTGAAACTTCTGTCAAGGGATTCTAGAAGGCCAAAATGAAGAGCTTGAAAAGCATAAAAATGTTTTGGGCCATATTAGTGATCTGAGAATATAATGGTTTGAGTTCAGACTTTCTGAATAAAAAGCTTTAAACTGGAAAAACTATTTTCTACCCTTAAGGCAAAACAGAGATAGACAATACCTGACCAAAAAAAAAAAAAAAAAAAAAAAAATGCAAGGGACCTCAACTTGGAATAATCTCTGCATGAATTAAAATGATCATACTTTTTCTATTTGTATTTGAATGAAAAAGTTAAATCTCACATAAAAAAATATAATATTATTTAGACCCTCCCCAACAATTTTTTAGAAAGATTCCAAGCACTGGGAGCTATGCCAAAGGAAAGAGCCATATACGTGAGAAGCAAACAAACAAAACAAACAAACAAAAAAAACAAGAAGTGATATGAAAAGACTAAAATATGGCCCCATATACGAGTTAGCAGACAAAAAGTTTGAAATTAGTAAAAATGTATATGTATGAGAAATAAGAGAAAATGACAGAAAAAAGGGAAAGCTGAGAATTTCACCAAATAATAAAATTTTTTACATATTTGAATGTAGATTTGAAAAAGCATAATAAAGAATTCTATGATTGGGTTTAGTAGCAGATTATTTTCAGAAGAAGTCTGAATTTGAAAAACTGAAATTTAAAAACTATCTTAACCGGACCATAGCAAGGTAGGGAAAGAGAAGAATGACAGATACTAAAAACGATCTAAAACATTTGTGGCATATGGAGGACACATAATTGGAGCACAGAAGGAGAAAATAGGATGAAAAGTGAGACAAGAGCAATTTTTAAAGTGAAAATGCTCATCAATTTTCCAAACTTATGGAGAACATCTACTACAAAATTAAGGCAGCTCACCCCTTGGCAGGAAACTTTAAGTTAATCCACACATAGGCATAATCAAAATTCTCAAATCTAAATTAATATCAAAAATACAGAAAAAAGATACATTACCTCCATAGAATAAATATGACAGGACATTTCTCCATAAAAATTATGGTAACCAGAAGAAAAAAAATCACCTATACAGGTACAGAGAAATTATTTCACAAAATACAGCAAACTCCTAATGATGAAGACTGCAGACTAAGAATGTAAAAGAGACTTTCTTAACCTGATGAAAAAAGAGGTACAACAAAACCTTCAGCTAATAATGGTAAACTATCATTTTTAATGATCTTAATGATTCTTAAAGAATGAGTGTTTCCCTCCTCAGATCTGGAAAAAGGCAAGGATATCCACTATCACCACTTCTATTCAACATTGTAATAGAGATCATAAACCATGTAACCAGACAAGAAATTAAATAGTAATTTGGAAAGGAAGAAATACATTTTTTATTTGTCAATGACATACTTATACACATAGACCATCCTAAGGGATTTGCCAAAAAATTACCATCATTAATCTGTGAATTTAGTAAAGTGAAAACATACAAGGTCAAAATATTTTTAAAAATCAATTTTATTTCTATTAAGGGTAATAAGTAACCAAAATAAAATTTTAAATAACATAAAAATATTAAATAGGGGACTTCTGATGTTCAGCTCAGCATGTTAGAAGCTTAGTTGCCATGCCTTCCTAACAAGTGAAAAGCTGAACAAACTGAAAATCAACAATTCTTTTTAGATCTGTAAGAGAAGTAAGGTCACAGGGCAAGTGACTGCCCACAAAATTGGACAAACGAACAAGAAAATACAGAAAAACACATAATTTACTGGAGCAGAAATCCATGAGCAAAAGTTTTACCTCTGGAACTCAACCTTGGTTCTCACAGTGAATCCTGGAGAAAAATCCCCTCATACTTCCAGCTGGGAGAGAGGAGAAGAAACTATTTATTTTTAAATATGCCAGAATGCTCTCTTCTTACCATGTCTGCCTTCTGGAGAATGTGAAGTACCCAAGTCCAGCTCCCTTTAGCCCTCTATGTTGAATTAAGGAAATATCTAACTCCAGTCCATTCTAGTCATTCTGTCCCATCTAAAGGAGGGTAGGGACTTGCAAAGTTCACAGTTGAGAGACACATGTTTACTAAAAGACTAAGACGTAATCATAGGCCTAATCATAGGACCACAGAATGATACCCTTTTCCCTACAACTTACCACCACATTACTAAAGGCCTATTTACAGCAATTTCTTTTACTCTGTACACCATGTCCAGATAGATATAAAGAAAAAATTAAATGGCATAGCAAAAGCACAAAACACAATTGGAAGATACAGAGCAATCACCACAACCAGACTCAGATTTGGCAGGGATATTGGAATTTCCAGACTGAGAATATAAAACAACTATGATTAACATGCTAAGGGCCCTATGGGTAAAGCAGACAGCATGCAAGAACAGATGGTCAATGTCAGCAGAGCGAAGGAAATTCTAAAAAAGAATCAAGTAGAAACGCTACAGATCAAAAACACTGCAACAGAAATGAAGAATGACTTTGATGGGCTTATTAATAGATGGGACAAAATAGAAAAAAAGAGAATCTCTGAACTTGAAGATATTTCAACAGAAGCTTCCAAAACTGAAAGCAAAGAGAAGAAAAAAATAATGAAGATAAGTAAAAGAATATTCAATAACTGTGAAACAGCTAAAGTTGTAATTTATGCATAATGGGAATATAAGAAGAAGAAGACAAGAAATAGAAGAAATATTTGAAACACTAATGACTGAGGTTCCCCAAAATTAATGTAAGATCATAAACTGTAGATCCAAAAGCTCAGATAAAACCAAGCAAGATAAATGCCAAAAGAATTATAAAGAGGAATATCATATTCAAACTAAAGAGTATCAAAGAAAAAATTGGAAAAACTAGAAGAAATGTATAAATTGCTAGAAATATACAACCTAACAAGACTGAATTATAAAGTAGCAGAAAATATAAACAGACAAGTAATGAGATTAAATCAGTAATTTAAAAATATTTCCCATTAAAGAAAATCCCAGGATCTGATGGCTTCACAGCTGAATTCTAAAAAAGTAACACCAATGCTTCTCAATCCCTTCCTAAAAAATTGTAGAGAAAATATTTGCAAATTCATTTTATGAGTCAGCATTATACTCATACCAAAATTTACAAGGCATTAAAAGAAATAATATTACAGGACAATAGCCCTGATTAACATGCATGCAAAAATTCCCCAAAAAACACTAGCAAAGTGAATTCAATAGCACTTTTATAGGATCAGTCACCATGATCAAGTAAGATTTATCTCTAGGATGTAAGTATGGTTGGACATATGCAGACCAATACATGTGATATACTATGTTAATATAGAATGAAAGGCAAAAACCATATGTTCATTTCAGTAAGTGCAGAAAAAGCATTAGACCAAAGGCAACATCCTTTCATGACAAGCCCTCTTAACAAATTAGGTATACAAAGAATGTACCTCAAATCAATAAATGCCATATATGAAAAATCCACAGCTAATGTAAGTTGAAAACTTTTCTTCTAAGATTAGGAACAAGACAACAGTGTTCACTCTCTCCCCCTCTATTGATCATAGCACTGAAAGTTCTACTAAGAACAATTGGGCAAGTCAAATAAATAAAAGGAATACAAATAAGAAAGGAAGAAAAACTGCCATTTTTTGCAGATGATATGACCTTACATATAGGAAACCCATAAAAAAAAAGTTAGAACTAATAAATGAATTTAGTAAAGTTACATGACACAAAATCAGCATACAAAAATCAGTAATTTTTCTTGCATTATCAACAAACTGTACTAAAAATAAATCAAGAAAATAATTCCATTTATAATAGTATCTTAAATGATAAAATACTTGGAATAAATTTAACCAGGGAAATGAAATATCTATGCACTGGTAACTACAAAACACTGATGAAAGAAATTGAAGAGGAAGCAAATAAATAGAAAGGCATCCATTTTCATGGATTGGAAGTATTAATATCATTAAAATGTCCATACTACCCAAAGCAATTTATAGATTCAATATAATCCCTATTGAAATTCCAAGGATATTTTTCACAGAAATAGGAAAAAAAATCCTAAAATTTATACGGAAAACTTTGTCCACACAAAACTTGAACACAGATGTTTATAGCACATGATTAATATTGCCAAAGCTTGAAAGCAACCAAGATATCCTTCAGTTGGTAAGTGGACAAATAAACTGCAATACATCTAGAAAATGAAATATTATTCAGTGCTAAAAAAAGAGCTATCAAGGTATGAAAAGACATGGAGAAACTTGAATACATATTACTAAGTAAAAAAAGCCAATATGAAAAGGCTATATATTGTATGATTTCAACTATATGACATTCTGGAAAAGGCAAACTAGAAAGTAGAAAGTAGTAGTAGTAGAAACTAGTAGTAGAAAGATTAGCAGTTGCCAGGGTTTGAGGTTAAGGAGAGGATGAATAGGTTGAACATCTAAGATTTTTAGGGAAGTGAAACAATTTTGTATGATACCATGTATGTGTCATTCTACATTGGTCCAAATCCATAGACTGTGCAACACCAAGAGAGAACTCTAATGTAAACTATGGACTGTCAATGATAATGGTATGTTAATGTAGGTTCAATAGTAACAAATGTACTACTCTGGTGGGGGATATTGATAATTGTGAAAGCAATGCATGGGTGGAGGCAGAGGGTATATGGGAAACTTCTCCCTTTCTATTTTGTTATGAACTTAAAACTATTCTAAAAAAATAGTTTATTAAAATTATGAAATATTTAGAGAAAAATTAACAACGTATGTTGTTAATCTGTACACAGATGGCAGAATATTATTGAGAAAAATTAGAAAGAAATCCAAATTAACAGAGTGATATTTAATGTTTATGTATTAGAACACTTATTATTAAGATTTCAATTTTTGCTCAATTGGTCTATAGATTAAATGCAATCATAATAAAATTTACAAGCTTGGTTTTTTGTTTGTTATGCTGTTATTTTTTGTGGCATTATTATTTTAAATTTTGATGAGCTGGTTGAAAAAATTATGTAAAAATTAAAAGGACATCAAATACCTAAAGTTTTATGAAGAGTTGAATTAATTTGAATTTTGGGACTGATTATAAACTTCACAAGGAGGATGAATTTAAAGCTGTTTCCTGAGATCAATATTCCTCCTTTTTTTTTTCCAGGGAACACTTCCAGGGAAAGAAGACAAGTGACTTCTAAACCTGTATAATGCAGATACATTCTAACAAATGGACTAATTGCTTTTGCTAAGAGAAAAGTCTTTATCCAGGAGACGCTTTTAGGAGGATATTATAACCTTTTAAAGACAATAATAAGCAGAGACTATAGACTATACCTTAAGGCTCACTGGAAAATATTATGTAAACTGAACAACCATCTGGGGGAATAAAATGAATTTTGTTCATACACTAAAGTCTTTCTCTGTGAGAGACAACCTGTAAAACATGCAAAGAAACATGTCTGCTACTCTAGGCAAAATATTGCTTTAGTAATACAGCAATGGAAAATGTGGAAAGCTGCCCTCAATGGCTCAGTTTTCTTTCTGCTTTTCCTGTAGCTTTGTTTCCTTACACCTTTCAACTTTTCAATTTTGTGTAAAACTCTATAATGGGTAAACTTTCCAATTTGGATAAGTTTAATTTCTGGTAGTTCATTGCAATAATTAATATAATATAGTATTGTTATAAGAAAAATCATATAAAGAAATGGAACTGAATAGAGAGTCCAGAAATACATTTTTATAATTATGAATCTTGGGTTCATATATATTAGTCTTGGATAAATATGTCCACTCAATTTCATGGTTTTACAACAAGTATACATCTATGTAGAAAAGCCACGTTACCTCAAGCCATGCAGAAAAATTGACTTAAGATAAATGATAAGTGTTAAAAAAAAAAAATGAATCAGAAGTCAGTAAAAGAAAATGTAAGACAGTATCTTCACAATTTTGTGTTAGGCAAAGATTTCTTATGATAAAATATAATTAAATATGAAAGAAAAAAGAACAAATTGAACTTCAATGAAGTCAAAAGCATCTGTTCTTTCAAAGGAACTATCAACAAGGGAAATTAAAAGCCACAAACTGATAGAATACGATGAATCTATCAGAAAAGGACTTCTATCAAAAGTATAGTGAGCTTTTATAACTAAATAACCAGAAGAAAAACAATTCAACAAACGAGGGCAAAATATTTGAACAGTACTTCACAAAAGAAGTAATGGGGGTGCCCAATGTGCACATAAAATGATGCCTAACATTAATAGTCATCAACTTAAAACAAGAATACGATACCACTAAGCACTTTGCAGAATGACGAAATTCAAAAGAATGACATTAACAATTGTGAGAATGTGGAGGAATTTGAACCATCATGCATTAATTGTGGATTGTAAATTTTACATCCTCTTTGAAAAAAATTGGCAATATCTTTTAAAATTAATCCTATTTTTACAATGATACAGCGATCCTACTCTCATGTACCTACACCCAAAATGAAAGTGTATGTCCATCATATCCATATTAACTCTAGCCTCAAAAAAATGTCAGAAACCAGTAAATGGATAAATAACTTAATATTTAATCTGTTCAACAGAATGCTTCTGGGCAATAATAAGGAAGGGACTACATATACACACAAAAATCAGAATAAACCATGAAAACATACCACATTCCTCCATTTATAGGACCTCTTAGAAATGATCAAACTAATTTATCATAGTACAAATAAGATACTAATAAATGGTTGCTTGGAGACTGGTTTTGGGTGAGGATTTTGTTTTAAGATGCAACAGAGAAATTTGGGGATAATGGAAATTTTCTATATCTTGATTGTGGTAGCAGTGATGCAAATATATAGTTACATACTTTTCAAAGATCTGCAAAACATGCTTTTAAAGTACATTTTAGTTTATGTAAACAATATCTCAATAAAGTTGATTTTTAAAATTATAATTATTTTAAGTGGATAAGCTTATTTTTATGTGTAGTTTATGTGTATATATATTCACATATATATGTGTGTATAAAATATGTAATTTTAACATCTTGTTAATATCCTCTAGAATAAGATCATTAAAAGTTTACTTTAAATAGCTACAATGAATGGCAATTGACTGCACATGTTTATAAAATTCTATAATCCAAAAATACAACATAACACCCCTTTTCCTCTCTTTGTGCCATTACATATTATCAACCATTTTAATTTTTACTCAATCAATAGATAAAATAGGTATTCTGATTTAAGATTAGTATATTTTATTACTATGGAGAATACATACAAACCTTTGCATGCAATTGTCAGTTATTTGCATTTCTTTCTTTTTCTGCAAATTTTACATTTTATGGAGATAATCTTTTAAAATAGATAATGTAAATAACTTTTTACCGTGTAGAGTTTTCTTTTAGTCTTGCATAATTGACATTTGCAATGAACTGTAGTGTTAATATTTTTATAAAATAAAATCAATCAAGAGCATATACCAATTGAATTTTATGTTTTCAGTGTGTAAGAAACTCTAATTTAAGATTTTTAGCATTGTTAATATTCATTTGTTTATGTTTATATATGTATTACCCCTGAAAATCATGGTTGTTATTGGAAGACAAAATATATATGTACATATATTTGTACACACACATACAATTCAGTTCTGTGTTCCAAGCTGCAAAAATAAACATATTGACACTCATTTGTATGATAAGTTAATAATTATGAAACACTATGCAGAATTATTATGGTTTCTATGTTCAAAAGCACTAACATGATTCATGAATCAGAATTGTGTACAGGAAAAAACACAAATGATTTTCAATCATGCTTAATTTCACCAAGAATTCTTCAGGTTTACCTTTCTGAGAGTTGATTTAATTTAGCATGACTGCAACAGAAATTAAAATGTTTAAATTATAAATTTGATCCATTACATGGGATGATGTATGCAAACAATGAGCACGAGCCCAACATATATTTCAGTAAAAGGAATCGTTTCTCTCTTCTCTTCATATTTTCCCAGAGGAATGATCACCAGCTTCTCTGCCCAGTCACTGGTTCAACAAGTCAGATGTAGCACTGCATAATGGATTGACTTTTTCACTTCACGGAGGAAGGACTAGAGAGCAATACAGGGTTCTCACTTCGGATTGCTTTCAGAAAGCCTGCACTTGGGGGCTGGGGAGATGCTTGGCCAGTCTCGTATTGATCTACAGAGTGTCATACCTAGGTGGATCATTGATAGGTCTACTACATTTAAAAGTAGTGAATGAGAGAATAGTAACTATTGTTCCTTTATATTTCATTCTCATTGCTATTACCATTATTATTAACTAATAATTAATAAATGAATGGAATAAAGATGAGAAGACATCACAGGGAGCTTCACTGAAAGTCAGTGAGGCTGTCTGAATTAAGACCACATTACTCAGCATTCATTTGGGCCAGACGTGTGCTCTGCATGATGTTATCCCACCTAAGTCAACACCTTTTACAAATAATAACAGGATTTTTTCAGATAACCAGAGTTAGACAAACTCAAAAGACTCACTGAGACAGACCTCAAAATCCTTGCTGTGGGAATATACAACTATCAGACATAGCAATCAGTTGCATATGGAGGATTCTTATCTATAAGAGTGAGTGAAAAAGTCAGAATACCCCATGCAGGGATGGAATTATATCTTTCCAGAGGCACGTGTTTAAATGTAGACTATTAGAACAGAGAAAATTGCAGTAGAAAATAGAAAGTCTGAAGGGCAATAGTGCTACTGTTTTTGCCAATTACCTGGATCAAACATGGAATTTTTCTAAAACGAGACTGGCATTAAATCAATATTGAGCATAGGATTCTTGGAACTGCAAATGAAAATACTTTTACACAAACACTTCTTGGAAAAAACAGTCGTGCCTTGCCTGATTTGTCACATCACTAACTAAAATAGCCACAAGGGAGGGCAATAATTTCTCTCTTCTCTCTCTCTCACTCCCTCTCTTTCACACACACATAGGCACATACGCGTACACACACACAGAAAATAATACACAAATGATGTAGAGAAATGAATATATATGATAAGAAGTGCATACTGTGAAAGTGAGTAGCTTAATTGAAAAGCAAAATTAGAAAATTTTGTGCGTGAAAATTGTTAACATTAGATGTAAAGAAACATATAAAAATATTTGATATGAAAAATATCAAAGAATTTTCCCCTAAATGCACTGGAAATTCCCCCAATCCAATGCAAATAAGACTCATAGTAGTCAATGATTAGATTCAGTCAAATCTGTACAGACAACAATGACTCTATAAATCTACAAATCTTTGAATCGCCCTGTTGATGTGCCTGGTGTCTGACAAGAAAATGATTCCTAGTGAGCAGCAATCAGAATTTCTGAGTAGAAGTCAGAAGACCAGTGTCTCTCATGGCAGCATGGACGGTAGCTAGTGTAGCCACAACCACCATATCCAGAGCGGTAACCATGGCCACAGTCATAGCCCAGGCCACCGTAATAGTTGCAGCAGTAGAACACGGTGTCAGCAGTGGAAGGTTCAGCTGAGGCAGACAGTCAGTTTCTGAAGTTTGAATCTCCTAACTGTACAGGTCCTTTTATACAACCTAAGTGGTATCTGAGGCAAAACACAATCTACATTGGACTCATTCTCCAAACTAATTGGCATTTAGATTAAATAAAATAAAACAAACCTCAAAAAAATCTTAACTTATGTGTTAACAAAATTGCTGTGTGTCAGGATGCCTACAAATATAATCATGAGCCTTAAGGAGATGCCCATGTCTAAGTTTTGTGATCTTTGCTGACTTAAAATTCCAAATTTAAACTTGACGACTAGCCCCTGTGTGATTACGTAATACTTACATTCCTTGCCTCTTGAATTTTTTTTTTCTTTTGCAATATACTTCTCTTTCTCTATAAATATAGTCTTGGAACCAAAGAGTGGCCTCAGGTGTTTAGCGAAGAATGGAAATGTAGTAAAGAAGCAAGTAAAATGTTTGGATTTCTTCACAAATATGTCTGTATATTTTGTTTCAGTCTTTTGCTTATTCTACTGGAATAATAATTTCAACCCTCGTATATACTTAGTTTATATTCTTAGAGTGGTAAAATTTTACCTCTTCCACCATCTTCGCTCTGGTCATGTTATTAGTTCTGATGTTCCTTCTATATCTGGGAAAGCTTTCTAAGAGCAAATTCTTCGGTGCCAAGCCAAAATTAATGTGTACACAGACACAAAAACAAGTCTGAGGCTGCTTCTTGGTGTCCAATTACTCAGGAAAAAAAAATACGATGTTTATTCTATGTGTATTTTATGTTTAAACATTCATTTACACTTTTGCCATATTTTTCTTGAATTCTAACTTGAGAATTAAAGTCCCCACTATCAAAATTCTATTAGGCTTATCATCTTCATAGAGATTTTTCTGAATCTCTGGATCACCATTTATCTCCAATGAGCACCTAAACATCTCAAAATGTATTTCTGCACTCACTATTCTTACTCACTCTCAGATCTCTCTTCTCCAGTAGGAGTTTGCATACAGTCACCTCTGTCTCAAAATCAATATCTTTCTGTACTAAGACATAACAGATATTCACATACTTTGGTTTATTATATTTAATGAATTTGTTTATTTTATAATTCATGAGATTCCAAAGTTGTAAAAGGATAAAAATGACTTTGATAAGGATAGTTAGAGAGAGAGAAGGAATTATACACAGTATTTCATAAACTGTAGTGAATGTAAACCACCTTAACAATCAGAAGAAGGCATTGATGCTGAAACCAGAAAAAATTACCATGATAAATTTGTCCAATAGTTTGCATATAATCCAAAAGGATCCCAGAGTAGATGAATTTATCCCCAGTTACCCCAGTCATAAAGCAAGGTCAGACTTATGCTATACAAAATTTGAGTATAGCAAGTTAGAGCACCTCATTCATTTGTTTATTTTTTTTCATTTATTCATCAAATCTTTATTAAGAATCTACTGTGTTGGGCACTGTAAGAAATGTGGGTGGAGCAGATGAACAAAACAGGCAAAGTCTCTACTTTCTTGAGATTGCAATTGCTATAAGAAGGATAGGGAGACAGATTTTTAAAAAATGAATAAAACAGGGAATGAGAAAAATGGTGGAATAGGAGTGCCCTCCTGGCTCTCTGCTCTCAGAGTCGGAGGTGAAATAGGCAGACCACTGCACGCAAGTGAACTCCACTTCTACAGGACCAGCTCTGCGGACCTACAGAGAAATAGCATGGGACACAGGACCTCAGTGGAAAACAGAGGTGAATCAGAAAATTTCTCGTGAAGTAGAGAGACTGACGGGTGCCTTAGAGAGGGAGCCCGGTTCCCGCTCCAGCCAGCCGGCGTCTGTACCGCGGTGTTTTAATTC
>CAUYRT010072769.1:0-12710 GCA_963574885.1 Lepilemur ruficaudatus
ACTTTTGCTTTGACTAGACTACTTCCACCTCTTGGTAACCATTGCTTTGATTATGCAGGGTCATACTGGTAAAGCCATTTTTTATCTCCTCTTACAATTTTTTGAAGAAATGCTTCAAGATGTTCATCCCACTTATTTAAAATTTCCATTGAAATCCCTGTTCTTATCTGCAGCTAATCTGGGAGCAATGGTTTTGGCACCCATTGAGTGGAAAGTTTTCTCAACTATTATTTTTCAGTCAGAATTCTGTAAGCTGAACCAATTGAGATGTCTATCGTATTGGCTATTGTTTCTGTTGTTAATGCTCAGTCCTCTTCAGTTAGGGCATGAACAAGATAAATTTGTTTTCCTCAAAAATTGATGAGAATGTTCTGCCGCTGTGGACTTCATCTTCAACATCATCTGGTATCAACTGAAATCAAGTTATCCATTTGTAAACTGCTGAATTTGGGGGTGGGGGGCAGGGTTGTCCCCATAAATTTTTTTAGAGCATCAATGATTTCACCATTCTTCCACCCAGGCTTCACCATAAATAAATTTGTTGTTTGTTCTTGCTTCAATTTTAGCGGAATTCATGTTGCTCTGATAGGGGCTCTTTTCAAATTGATGTCTTATCCTTCTCAGTGTCTCACACTAGATCCTGTTCAGACATGTTGTAACAAGTTACTATGAGCTTATTTGCAGCAAAACTTTTGCATAGTTTTCTTTTAAAAAAACACATCTTCCATGAACTTTTTGAGGACCCCTTGTATAGGCTTCAAATTGTTCTAAAGGCAAGCGAAGACTCACATACTTTCCACACGTAGCCAAGACATTTTTATGAAGACAATAGCTCTTATTCGTGGGTGGCATAGTTACAAACTGATTTCTTTATAGGATTCACACATATATTTCAACATATATTCCTCATTTCTTTCTTCCATGTTCAGAATATTCCAATGCACAGTGGGGCATCTGTGTGTGTGTATGTAAGTGAGTGTGTGTGTTTTCTTGATTGGTTCACAATGAGTCAGGTTATTGTTACTATTTGATAAAGACATTGCTTGGCTTTATGTTGACTTTAAAATAAACTACTATAAATTCTTGCACAAATAATTAAAATCTCTTGCTTCACGTCTACATCCATTCTGTAATATATCACTTGATTAAGGCAGCTCTCCTTATAACCATTTCTATTAATACTAATCTTACAGTAATTGAAAACATTTTGCTTTTGTCATTCTTTTTATGTTTTCAATGTAGTTTTTTTAATTCCGAGTTATTATCAGGGGAAGAAATAAACAATAAAAGAACAGTGCAAAATCTTTCACCTACATGACCTAGGTAAGAAACTAAACCTAACTAAATTTCATGTTGTCAACTCTAAATTGAAGGAGTTAGATGAAAGAAACTCAAATGTTCCTCTCAACATTAATATTCTGCTTCTAAGATTACAGCCTGATTTTCTTTTGGCCAGGATGGTACTGAAATAAACATATTCTATCATTTTAAACCTAATAAAATTTCCCATTTCCAAGATTTGAGCATAGCAGTCAAGAACTGAAAAGTCACAAAATTAGAGGCATGAATTTTTTATGGTATAATTTAACAAGCAGAATCGATATTTTATAACTGTTACTCTCCAAATTTTTTTTCTCATAAATAAGCTTAGGTAATATTTTGTGAATATGCTTTTAAAAATACAGAGAGAATTACTCATGTGCATACTATTCTGTATGTGGGTATTTTGGTGACAAGTCAGTCTTAATTTTATTCTACTGGGTGTCTATTTTACAGAAATGTAAAATAATATCTTTCCCGGGAAGTTTTCATAAACAACTCTATTTAGACTTTTGTAATGTAAAAATATTACATTCAATACTGACAGAAATTGTACAAACTAACTTAGTTTAAGTTCCCATCTGCCACTGGATATAAAATGACTTAAGATTTTATTATATGGGAAGAGTAAGCTAAGTTTTATTAAGCACCTATGATTTACATTGTTTTATTTTTCTCTCTGACTTACCTGTGCATTGCATATTATGACTGTTTTTAAAGATGAGGATCTGAGTGAAGCAGAAAGGAGGGTTTGAAATAGATTTGCAAGGTGACTTACACGATATTATTTAATCTTAGTAACAACCCTTTTGAGCTAGAAATCTCTCCCTGTTACATCATGGAATAATGGTATTTACAAAAGTTAAGTAATTGCACAAGATTACCAACTGGCAGAATAGTGGAAAGCTAATCCTGTTTATACTCCAAATCTTGCTCATTTTTACTCCACTATGCTTTAAAATTATTAACCTTATTTACTTCTTTCTTGTATCTCTATATTTTACAAAAGGGTGAATAGGAGAGCTGAGCTTGAGCCATTACAGACATCTGTGTTTGTATGTATGTATACATGTTTACTTAATTATTAAAAGAATTGGAGGAATTCCCTTGTAAGAAATGTGATATAAGTCTCCTGTCATCATAGAGCCTGAACTATGCAAAGAGAATATTCATAAACTTATACAAAATAAAGAATGTGACAATGTCACAAATGAGTAATTTAGGAAACATATGATACCATAATTCTGCACAAATTATATGACTATCAGGATGTGATTGGTTCATTCTAGATACACATCTAAGGCACCTCCTGACTGACCAGTCAATATTCTTCCCTGAATCACAGAGTATTTTAACTCTCTTCTAAATATCCAAAAAGGACCATAAATGAGAAGCAAGTTTAACATCAGCTTAGCAGCTGTATCCTATTTGTAACGGAAATAACTAACATGTGATTTAGGGCAGAAGCCATAACAAAAGTCAGAGAATTAATGATGTGAGTCTAGGAGCAGTGGGGGGGAAAATTGAGAAGAAAGAAAACTTTAAGTATCTGTAACTTGGGAAATTTAGGAGACACAGGTTAAGAACAGAAATAAAGATGACATTCTAGGGGATTCAGAATCAAAAATGCCAAAATTCATGCTTCATACTGAGAAGAGTGGCAGATCAGAAATTAAGATAATATTGTTCAAAGTGTCTCTAAGTGCTAAGGACTTTGACTTACATTATACAAGTAAGCCAGTAGCAATTAAAGACTTTTTGTTAAGGGGTGTCATGTCTAAAGAGTAGTTTATAGGATATTATTGGAGTTAGTTTATTTTTATTTATTTATGTATTTATTTAAGTTTTTATTCAATGATTTAAAAATCTCCAGCAGAGAAAAATGGAGTAGCGGGCATATGATCACCTTAGAGCAGAAGAAACACATAAATGGTCTCTCTTTATTTCTACAGCTATACAATAGTAAGCAACTCTTTTCCAGGAATTGAAGGTGGCATAGGTTTAGATTCCTTTCCAAGTAACTGCACATATAGGGTGTAACCAGAGTTTGAAATCCATAGATATGGACTGAATAATCCAACTTGCAAGTTCATGGGAGGTGTACTTTACATGAATTATTATAAAACCTTTCAACTTAAAAGCCTTTAAGGAAGTATATTCTCTCCCATTCTTCTTTGATTGCTCCTCCCTTACCTACCTCTTTCTTTCTCTAGATAGACAGACAGATATATCCTGTCTTTATATCCTTAGACACACTTATTTTTCCTACTGGACAATGTAAATATAGTCATGCATTCCTTAATGATGGAGCTAGGTTCTGAGGAATTCATCATTAGGCAATCTCATTGTTGTGCAAGCATCATAGGGTGTACTGATACAAACCTGTGTGGTACAGCCTACTACATACCTAGGCTACATATAGGGTGGAGCCTATTGTTCCTAGGCTACAAAACCTATACAGCATGTTACTATACTGAGTACTGTAGACAACCGTTACACAATGGTAAGTGTTTGTGTATTTAAACATATATAAACATAGAAAAAGTACAGTAAAAATACAGTATTATAATCTTATGGGATCACTGTCATACATGCAGCCTGTCATCGACAAAAACATTGTTATGTGGTATATGACTGTACCTGAGTTAGCAACTCCTAGTGTGGCCTATAAAATATTGTTTTCAATAGAGTATGGAAAGAAAGTCCAATAACTTAATGAATCAAAATCACAAAATCAATAACTCATTGATGAAATAAAAGTCAAACATTAAAATTTTAGGAGTATTTAATGCTGGACAAAAATTAGGTCTTATTTTCAAAATTTTCTGCTTAAAGTGGCTATACACAAATATTATTATATTGTAACTAAATCAAAAACAAAGAGGGAGCTTACACATTTTTGGGCTAAGTTGCTTCTGTAATAATGGATATATAAACTTTGTGGCTGGTTATAGTCACTCAAATCTAAATGTATCTAGCTAAGCAATCTTTCATAAAGTTTTGTCTTATGTGAATATTTTAATTGAACTATTCAGAAATGCCTTGTATATTTCTGAATAAATCTATCTGTTATATCTGAAACAGATATAAGTATATAAACATATGTAAATAATATGCATATATACATTTAAGTATACATATATGTAGATACACATTTATATATAAAACTTCAGAAATGGCATAGATTAAAAAAGGAAGAGTCCATTGTAAAACAGCATGTCCAGATGACATTATGTAAAAATTAAATGATGCTAGGAAATGTGAGAGAAAACATAGCCAACCTTACAAACGACCTTATTTGAAATTTATGAAACCCAGTACATACATAACCCTTGCTCAAACAAGTTGTATAGCACATTATACATATTGCTTATCGTGATCATTGTATATCTGGCAGTGTTTTTTTTAAGGTTCATTGCCCATGTATGACTATTACAGATAAAATTAATTTGTCATATTAATAAAAGAAGGAAGTGAATAAACAGATATATTTTATACAAATTACGTGAAAATTTAAGTCCATTTTATAACTGAGGATATTGAGGGTCAGATATGTTAAATAAATGTTTGTCTCACTGCTAATAGGTGGCAGAAGTATTTTTAACACTCAGGTCTTTCTGGTATAAATATCTCTATATTTTTTCTCATTTAATAAGTAACCTTCCACTTTTGTGCCTACCATGACATAGACTTTTTAAAATCTTGATTTCAAAATAGTAAATGTCCTTTCTGGAAAAAAATGGAAAATAAGCAACTCCAATAGAAACTAAATAATATTACTAGTATATCTACTACTTGTTTTATATATATTCAAATATGAATATATTTAATTTTTCTAACTTGGAATCTTTCTATATATGCCTGTTTATACATGCCTCCCCCTTTTTGTGAACATTTTTACATGCTAATAATATTTTCCCACATCATTATTTTGATGGATTCATAAAATGATTTGGTTATTTAACTATAGTCACGTGCTGCATAATGACATTTTGGCAAAGAATGGACTGCATATACAACAGTGGTCTCATAAGATTAAAATGGAACTGAAAACTTTCTATCCCTTAGTCACATAGTAGTCATTGAATTACAATTTCCTACAGTACTCAGTATAGTAGTAAACTGTATAGGTTTGTAGCCTAGGAGCAATAGGATATACCATATAGCCCAAGTGTGTCGTAGACTATACCGTCTAGGTTTCTGCAAATACTCTCTATGAGATTCACACAATGCCAAAATTACCTAACAAGGTATTTCTCAGAACATATCCCTCTCTTTATGCAATCTGTGATTAATTTATATATTATGTGATATTTGTTATTTCTAACTTTTATTAACAATGCTATTATGTACATGCTTTCAGCCACAATTGTGTGCATATCTCTAATTATTTTCTGGTAACAAATCCATAGAAATAGTTTTGTTTGGTTGAAAAGATATATATTTCTCAAGTTATTGACATGTTGCTAAATTAATATCCCGATATTTTAACCCATTTAGACTTTCAACCACTAGGATATGAAAGCACCCATGTCCTAATCACTATTATTGCTAAAACTGGATGAGAACTTTATAAAAAAGAAAATCTTTGCCACTCTCATGTAAAAAAAAAAAAAATACTGTCCCAGGGGTTCAACTGATATTTCTTTAATTATTGGTGATGTTGGAAATGTTTTTTATTGGCTTATTTTTTAAAATATTTTCTTTTATAATGCACTTATTCATGTCTGCCTGTTTATCTATTGAGGTTTTCAGCTTCTTTTTTATAAAACGTCTGTCAAACATAAAAGGCCTTTACAGTGTTGCCCCCAACTGCAGTTCTGGCATTTTATCATTGTAATTAATTTTATAATCAGATGATTTATTTTACTATAGTCAAATTTATAAATACTTTGAACACTTCATTATGTTTTGAAAAGACTTCATCAAAATTTAATTAAATATCTCTTTGTATATTTCTAGTTTCATGTTTCTATTTTTATATTTATGTATTTAACAGTGATTTATTTTGTTAAAATAAGATTTTTTTTCCCTAATAGTGTTAGGCAGTGTCCCCAATGGTCAAGGCTGATTGATTGCTCACATAGTATTTTGTGTATCTTATTTTTATTTTAAATCATTTTGTGTTAAGAGGCCTTGCTGTTCAAATATTCTCATGTATTTTTATTGTGTACATAAATCATTAGGTAATTGGTTCTAGACCTTTCTGAAATAAGAGATGAAAACTGGGTTATTAAATAAAATCAAAATAAGGCTAATGTTAATTGCCTTAATAAAATGTCATGCATACTATGCACATACTAGGAGACAGGTTTGTTCCAAGCTCAGTTAACATATAACCTTAGGTACCTTATGAGGTAAATACTATTACTATCCTGATTTTAAAAAATAATGACATTGAGGCCAAAATCACACAGAAACTTGAAATATTTGTAACATTCAAACCCATACTAGTGGCTATGCTATTTATCACTACACTATATTTTTTCATGAAAAGAAAGAGACAGGGAAAAAGAGAAAATAGAGAAGAAGAAAAAGAAGGAGGAGGAGAAGGAGGGAAAGAAGAAGAAGAAAGACAATGAATGCACACAACAAGAACATACCCTTTCAGGTTTTTTTTTTTTTTCCTTTTTGCAAAGACATTGAAAGACAAATACTAGAAGTAGTTAACAGGCAAGAATTTAAGGTACTAGTGGTCTCCTTTCCCAAAAGGTGTACAAATGTATAATGATTATGGTGATATTAGATTAAATTTTTCCCCTAAAGATTATATTAGATATTTCAATACAGTGAACTACTTTTGGACAAGATGAATATTTCAATGCATCAGCACCAGATGAATAGTGACTAAAATGTTGCTAACTACAGACTTTCACACCAATATTTCTCAAACATGTATCTACTTTAAAACAATAATATTCACATACATACTACAAATTATAAGCAGTGACAATAGAAAAGGAAGTCAATAATATAAAATATTCAGAAAAAGACAATGTATTATGACTACATATACACACACATCACGACATGAACACAGACTCTGAATACGTGTGTATATCTCACACACACATGCATGTGAGTACACACACATATTTCATATCCCATAATTTAAAATATTATTAACAAGCCACTGATAAAACAATGTTTCTCTTTTACTATTGCCTTTAGGTAACTGACAAATTTCCTAAAGTCAGAAAAATTCTCTATAGTAGAGCAATTTGCAATAGAAGAAAGAGAAGAAACACAAGTGTCCAACAATAGAATTTTCAAGATTAGAAGAAGGGGTTCAGAAGGAAGGTAGGTAAATAAAATGTTAGTATGCCTTAATATCCAGGATGACAACTTATTGGATTCATTATAACGTTTGCATTTATTTCTTATTCATCATTTTAATTTACAAAACTTGAGTAGTACTAAGTCTGGTTGCCATGCCATTCACACACTGGTGAAATGGAATGACAAGTTTATGCATCTTCCTTTATATTCTATGACATAGGCACCACCCACATGTTTTCCCAGGGTGTCAAAAAAGTGGATACAATTTTCTAACAAATTTCCGGTTTGCTTAACTCAAGGTATTGAAAAATACAAAAGCTATTTGCAGAAGGATTGAGACTATCTGAGGTTTTCAGATATTTTCTTTACACAGCCTTCTTTTAAATTCAGGTCAGAAAAGCTAGTGTAATATTGGAATTGTAAAGAGTAACAGTGTTTTGACATTGTATATCTTGGCATAAACCTTGCATCATTCACAGTATGAGATGTCATGAAACTCAACTTAGCATAACACAAAATCAAATGGGTTAAAAGAGTTCAAATAGCAAACATCCAGGTATCTTCGCTGTCCAGCATCTGATAATTCAAGGACAGAATAATATCATGCCATTTTTTCAATCAGCATTTACTGTGTACCTGCTATGTGCCAAGGACTGTGTCAAGGACAAAAAAAATTAATAAAACATGTTTCTTGAGAAAGGAATGATCTGACAACTAACATCTATTGAAAAATCACTCACTGAACTGTGCATTTCATATGTATTGCTTTTTAATCCGTACATCAACCTCAGGAATATGATTATATTATCATTTCACAGATGTGGAAAGAAGACCTGAAAACATAGATTAAATTATCTAAGGTATTTAATTAGCAAGTGGCTGATAAATATTTGAAACAGGTCTGCCTTAAAAAGAAAACCTTCATGCTTTTAGTTATAACATTGTCTCTTCAACCACTAAAGGTGATAATCCATCCATGTAAGAAAATAATTCATTCTGAAACATACTTTTGTATAACTATGTATAAATTACATGACAATAAAAAGGAGGGTAGGCAATTACACCCTGAAAATATTGTCGTTGCTGTTATATTTTGTTTTGTTCTTGCTTGGCGGTGGTGATGCATGGAGTGGTGTTTTTGCTGGTCTTTGAAGTATAATTATACTTTTGTTAGACAGATTCTAGTTGAACAGTATATTCCAGGAAAAGAGAACAGTATGTAGAAAACATGATATATTCAAGGAGTTACAACAGAGTTCCGTTTATATAGAGGAGGATAAAAATAAGGATGATACAGAAAATACACATGCGGTCTGGCTATGAAGACCTTATATGCTATATAAAGATATATTGGCCGGGCACGGTGTCTCACGCCTATAATCCTAGCAGTCTGGGAGGCCGAGGCGGGGCGGATCGCTCAAGGTCAGGAGTTCAAAACCAGCCTGAGCAAAGGCGAGACCCCGTCTCTACTAAAAATAGAAAGAAATTAATTGGCCAACTAAGAATATATAGAAAATATTAGCTGGGCATGGTGGCACAGGCCTGCAGTCCCAGCTACTCGAGAGGCTGAGGCAGAAGGATCACCTGAGCCCAGGAGTTTGAGGTTGCTGTGAGCTAGGCTGATGCCACGGCACTCTAACCTGGGCAAGAGAGTGAGACTCTGTCTAAAAAAAAAAAAGAAATATTGACTTTTTTTCTGTAGAAAATAAGGGTGTCAAGACATGTTTTTAATACATGGGGAGCATAAACATATCTATGTTTACTAATGTTTTATTTTTAGAAACATTTCTTTGAAAGTGAAATAAACATTTCTGCTATAATGTTTTACATTTATTTGTAAAGAAGCCAGCCTCCAGCCAACAGTAGATATTGAGGGAGCCCAGTCTCAGCTGCAACTTCTTCTGTTGCAATTGAGAAGCTACCCTACTTGGGCAGCGACTTGCTGGGTGATGCATACCCATCTAAGCCAACAAGATGGGCCCAACAACCTCCTTCTCACCGCAGATTCCAAAGTGGCCCAGTGTCAACTATAGCCCTTCTAGCTGCACCTGGGGACCCATCCTGCCCATGCAGAAGCATGCTAGGAAGCATGCCCATATATACCACCAGGACAGTTTACTGGATTCAGGTGCCTAGTATTCCCACACAGCCCCAGTAACCTCCTTGGGTCTTTCCCAGGTCCATCTGGACCAGAAAGCCAAGTCAACCTCAAAGTCTTCATAAGAATCACTGCAGGCCTGGGCTTAGAGTATCTTCTAGTGCTGAGATGACTGCAGTGGTTAGAGGTTCAGGGAACACAATGGTAAGTCTACTTAGAACCCCTGGAAGACCCTTTGTGGAAAGGCATAAACAAATCCAGACTGAGAAGACTAAAAGAGTTACAGATCCCTCAATGTACAGACATCATCACATGTCCTCACGCATCAAGAACATTCAGGGAAATATGACCCCAATAAAGAAACAAAACAGGACGCCAGAGACTCATACTAAAGTAATGGAAACATGTGATCTCTCAAAAAAGGTATTCAAAATAGTCATATTAAGGAAGCTTAACAACTTCAAGAAAACACAAAGAATCAATTCAGAAATTTATTGTAGAGATTTAAATAACTTTTAAAAAGTCAAACAGAATCCCTGAAGCTGAAATATATGATGAACGAAATGAAAAATGCAACAGAGAACATCAATAGCAGAATTTATCAAACGTAAGAAAGAATCTGAGAGATCAAAGAGAAACTATTTGAAAATACATACAGGAGAAAAAAGGAAAAAAAAGAATGAAAATAAATGAAGAAAGCTTAGCGAATCTTTAGGACAACATTGAGAGAGCAAATATTCGGGTTATTGGAGTCAATTGACAAAGGCAATGGGACAGAAAGTTTATTCAAAAATAGTAATAATGATAATAAAGTAACAGAAAACTTTCTAAACCTCAAAAAGATATAAATACCCAGGTATAACAACAAAGTCCAATGCCTTCAATCAGATTCAACCGAAATAAGAATACTCCAAGACATATAATCAAACTCTCAAAGTTCATGGACAAAAAAAAATCCTGAAAACAGTAAGAGAAAAGAAACAAATAACATAAACTGAGATCCAATATGCTTGGCATTAGACTGTGAGCAGAAACCTTATATGCCAGGAAGGAGTGGGATGATATATTCAGAGTGCTGAAGGAAAAAGACTATCAACCAAGAATACTATTCCCACAAAAGCTGAGACTTTCCCAGACAAGTAAAAGTTGAAGAAATTTATCACTACCAGAGCTATCTTACAAGAAATTCCAAAGGGGGTACTTTAAAGTGAAATAAAAAATACTAACATGATTGCGACACCAATATTGTAATTACGGTGCATAAACCATTTATGTATTTACTAAGAAGATTAAAAAACAAAATTATTAGAATAATAACAAAAATTTTGTTACAAGACAGGAAATACAACAAAATGTAAATTATGACATCAAAAATTCAAACTATGTGGCGAGAACAGAGCTAATGTGTACATGATTTTGTTTTCTGTTTCTTTTCTTCTTTTGTGACAAAAGTTGATTTTCTAGTTTTAAATAACTACTTACAACTATAAAATATTTTTGAAAGCCTGATGGTAATGAAAAACGAAAACATATAATAAATACACTGAAATAAAGAGCAGTAGATTAAAACATACCACCAGAGAAAATCAAATAACTACAAAGAAAAAAAAAAAGAAAGGAAGGAAGGGAGGGAAAGAAACAAATGAATGAATTAATCTATGTTTATTTTGTTGTGGTCCGAAAAGATTTCATATTAATATAAAGATATCATATTATCTTTTCTGATTTATTGACACAACATATGGTCATAAAATAAGTCTCAACAAATTCAGAAAAGACAAAATAATATCAAACATCTAGATCCAATAACGGAAGGAATTTTAGAACCTGTACATGGAAATTAAAGAATATGCTTTTGAGTGGCCAATGGATCAAAGAAGAAAACAAAAAGGAAATTAACTCTTTAAAAACACAGGAAGATGGAAACAGAGCATACCAGAACTTAACAAATACTACAAAAGCAGTACTAAGAGGAAAGTTTACAGTAATAAGTGCCATCATCACTACATCAAAATAAAATAGAAAGGTTTCAAATAAATAATCTAACAGTGCACCCTAAGGAACTACAAAAGCAAGAATAAACCAAATGCAAAATTAGTATAGGAAAGAAATAATAACAGAACAGAAAATAAGAAAATTGAGACTAAAAAAACCCACAAAAGATAAATGAAAGTTTAAAAAAAAATGATAAAAAATTGACAAACTCTTAGCCAGACTAAAAAATAAACATATGAGAGAAAATCAAAATAAACAAAATCAAAGATGAAAAAGAAAAAACCATAACTGAAATTTCATAACTACAAAGGATCATTAGAGACTATTAAGAACAACTGTACTCTAACAAATTGTAAAACCTAGAAGAAATAAATAAATTTTGGGACACATAAAACCTACCAAGATTAATCCATGAAGGAAAAGAAAATCTAAACAGATCAATAATGAGCAACAAGATCAAAGCAATGATAAAAAGCTCCCCCTCCACCCTCACCCCAAAAAAGGCCAGGACCTATTGGCTTCACTGCTGAATTATACCAAACCTTGATCTAGCAATCCCACTACTGGGTATTTACCCAAAGGAAAAAAAGACATTTTATAATAAAGACATCTGCACTTGAATGTTTATAGCACCACAATTCACAATTGCAAAGATGTGGAAACAACCTAAGTGCCCATCAATACATGAGTGGATTAATAAAATGTGGTATATGTATACCACGGAGTACTACTCAGCCATAAAAAACAATGGTGATCTAGCACCTCTTATATTATCCTGGATAGAGCTGGAGCCCATTCTACTAAGTATTACAAGAATGGAAAAACAAGCACCACATGTACTCACCATCAAATTGTATTAACTAATCAACACTTAAACGCATATACAGTAATAACATTTATCTGGTGTCAGGCAGATGGGAAGGGGAGGGGAGGATGGGTACATACACATCTAACGAGTGCGGTGCGCACCGTCTGGGGGATGGACATACTTGAAGCTCTGACTCCGGTGGGGCAAAGG
>CAUYRT010072772.1:0-18642 GCA_963574885.1 Lepilemur ruficaudatus
TGTAGTGAGCTGATTTCCCAAAATATATTACCATTCAAGTTGACTTATCTTGTTACATTCAATATTTTTTAAATGTTTTTGACCACCAGTTACTAGAATCTGTGCATGTGGAACTCATGGATATGGAGGGCCAGCTGTATACAGAATAGAGTTCACTTTCTTAAATATAACAGGACAAACTCTAGTGCTATTTTGTTGGGGTATATCTCCTGGCCCTGCCATTCACCAGCAGTGTGACCATGGCCTGGTTATTTAGACTTTCTGTGTCTCAGTTCCTTCATCTGTAAAATACAGAAAATAACAGCATAAACCTCATAGGGTTATTACTAAGTTAAATTAGCTGTATACATATTCGTACACACAATGCTATTTGCACAAGCACTATATACAGGCCCAGTTGTACACACACACTAACACACACACACATAGAGCTGGGTGTGCATACACTCTCATATACACTGTGTCCCAGTGTTTATGTATATATGTATGTATATATTCATATTCAACAATAAATACTATATGTACATATAGGCTTGTACCTATTTTGTTCTCAGTCTATGTACACCTTAAAATTAAGACAAATATTCCCATTTTAAGGTACAAAATTGCATAAATAACAAAGCAACAGACAAATCTACAAATAAAATATAAGGCCACAAAAACATACATAACAAAGGAAGAGACAATCAATATATTTACAAATAAAAATAATATGACAAATTATAAGTAAACTATATGTGTTATATATATGTATGTTCCAAAAAATGTCTGAAATGCATGAACACAAACTTTCACACTAAAAAAAAAAATCACCTTTTTGTCTAATAAAATAGAGTTTATAAGTTCCATTGGGAGAGCAGTCATTATTATTCTTAACAATGTTAATACTACATATTTATTGCCGTTAGTGTTCAAAATGTATTCATTATATTACTTGATTTGATTTATATTATCTGATTGGAAGCAAAAGGTATTTCACATTGCATTATTACATTTTTACTCATTTTTACATGTGAAGAAGCTCAAATTAAGAAACGCTGTGAAATTAAGATAAGGTGACCAGTAAAAAGAGGTGATGGATCTAAGAAAAGGACAATGCTCCAGCAAATCCTTATCCAGTGAGCTTTATGCTATTAGGCATTGCTGCTTAACCCAGGAGCTTGTCAGTCTATTAGCTGTGATTGCACAGCCTTTTGTGAATTCTTTATAAGATACATAATTACAATTTGAACGTAAGACTTGCAAGATAAGATCATATCACGATTCTGTTTTATCTACAATACCCATTTAAAATTTATTCAATGTTGATAATCCTCCTTGCCCCTAGATGAAAAATGGGCTAGATTTCACTATTTTCCAGTAATATTTCCTTAGGTAATAGCAATCTGTGACTCCTTAAGTCACAAAACTTTACCTTATACAATAATTATAATATGTAAAATCCAAATTATCCAAATTATTGATCAATGTTTCAATAGCTCTTCTAATTGGGACGTCTCATTCCCAAGGCCAAGGGCTACACTTGCCTGCCTCAGCACAATAAGAATGGTTGGTTGTCTTCTACCCTTTATCTTCACAAGTCTACCTCCTCTCTCACTGGGTAGCTGCTTTTTCAGACCTCTTTAGGGTCAAAGTAAGCGGGAGAAGTAAGAGAATGAAATGATCTTTCCTTAGATGGTTGTATCATATTCTCTGTGCGTGACATGTGGTTAGGGCTTATTTTCTTATGGGATGTTTTTGTGGATTGGATTTAGAGGTATCCATAACTGTGGCATTTCATTCTCCTGGCTGGATGCTCCCTATTCAGCCCCTAATTTCCCTGGAGATCTCTCTCACACAATCTCACACTACTGGAGACTCTTCAACAATCCCTGTTGATCCTCTTGGTCAATCCTGAAAATAGCTTCTGCCCAGCTATCTTACCCAGTCTGCTAACACATCCTTTGCCACAACCACCTCTGGGAGAACAGACCAGTCTAAAAGGAAAAGTAATACTCTCCTGGCTCTGCACCAAGCAGATAGTCAGCCCTTTCTCACCTTTTAAATAGACTAGATGATGTCTGACTCCAGGTTGCAAGATGTTCCAATGTTAGGAAACACATATAAAACTCTCTTGGTGGTCTGGTTGAAACCTACTCTTTCCAAGGCCACATTACCCTTCTGAGAAGAGGAGAAAGATGAGGTTTATACTATACATTTTATAGGACCATTTTCTCCAAAGTTCTCCTCAAAGCATTCACCCTTTTCTACATTCTGATGGTTTTTAATGTCTTGGAATTATCTGAGAGTTTAAAAAATCAGAAAGTTGGGTTTCTGGATTTTCCTTTAAATATTCAAAAAAAGGGCAATTGGTAAGATCTGTTCCATATTCATTTCAAAGATATTGTAGTATTACTTCAGTAAAAATTTAGAAGTCTTATCTCAACAATCTATCTACACTTATTACTTCCTGCTTCGTATTACACATATTTGTGTACATGTTATATGTGTCTTATGTCCCCCACTAAATTGTAATCTCCTTATAAAGAGATACTGTGGTTTACTTAGGTATTTATACTTCATGACACATAGAATTGTATCTGCACATAGATTAACATGGAATGCTGGCCCAAGGTTAGGGCATGGGGGTGGATGGAATATAGCCTATTATACAGTTAATTCAAATCCTCATTCCATCATTTGTTTGCTAGTTGAGTGACTTTGGACGTGTGGTTATACTCTCTGGGCATTGGATTCTTTACCTTAAAAAGTATAGATAATAAAGTTTTCTTCATAGGGTTACAGTGACAAATAAGTGAAAATTATAAAAATTAAAATGACTTTGGTTATTATTGCTGTTATTGTTATACATTTATTATTACCCATTTTTTCTAAAATGATAATAGATATGATCCAAAATAGAAATAGACTAGTATTAGTTTTAAATAAGTTTATGATTTAATAAAACAAAGACTCAGAAATTATCTGAACTATTAAAAAGCAATTTTACTTTTATTATCTGAATTATACGGTTAGTTATTTTATAACCATTCCTTATTCATGTGTGATAAAAAGGGAAGATAGGCTAGAAGGAAGGGACCGGGGGAAGAAGGAAAGAGAAAGAAAAAAGGAATTGTCTGAATACTAAAGGTCAACATATTTTTAATGGTTTTACTGTGTTTCTCTAGGTTGAAAATACTATTAAACTATCTGTATGAGGAAAAAAGAAGTGAATGTTACATAGCTTATAATTTCTTTTAACGTGATTAATCATGGAAAATGTAATAAAAAATATGCATGTGTTTCAATATGTACTCTAGGGAAGCTAGCTGGACTATTTTTCCTAAGGGTGGTTTCCTAGCACTTAATCCAAAGGCCAGTCCCTAGATGGGCTTTATCTATCTTTATTACTAATCAGTATCAGATATTTGTTAATGAGCTTAATGTTAAATTGGATTTTCTTGGTGATATCAGGTAAGTGGACTAATTAAAATATTAAACAAACATTGCATTCCCCAATTTGTATGAACAGGTTATAAGATTCTATAAATCTTACATTTTATTATAAATGGTACCCTAGGTTTCATTCTTAAATGGTCCTATATTTAGCCAGTGATTCTGTAAGATTATGGGGTCATCTGACTGACTAGAGAACTAAAATATTGCTCATTTGCTTCAGGTGAATATTTATGCAAAATATTGTCAGAATACATGGGACAGAGAACGGGGATTTCATGGCCTATAGAACACGGTTGGGACTATTTTTCTGTTGATGAAAATGTCAATGTGTTGCAGAGTATGTGTTTTCATGGTAACCTGGAAGCAAGGTTGCAGGAAGTTAGTATATCCCTTCCTACCTCTAACAATTGGTAGCCATATATATTTACTAGAAATAACCTAAAAGCTGTGTATACTAAATTGGGTTCAGTTTCCATCAGAAAACATCAATATATACCAGAAGTGGGGGGAAAAAAAAGCTTAAGATTTATACTTCCTGAAAGGGAATCCTCTTCAAGAAATATTTTTGAAACCGATAATTGAAGTAGTGCTTATTAAATTATAGATGGGTTATTAGGAGAAAAAGATAAGAACAGGAATGAATTATATTCATAGTAATGGAGAGATAAGTACAAGAGGGATGAGGGTATGAGGGCAAGTAGAAACAAAATGGGTTTATTTTAAGAGATGGTTGTATTAATAAGACATTCCTGCAAAGTACTTAGTCAGAATATTCATTTCTTCTTTTTTTTTCTGTTTTTTCCCATTGGTTCATGCTGCCTCAGAGGGAAGGATGTTTGCTCTAACGTAACTATTGAGAATAGCTAGGATTTAGGAACAAATAGATATGGCCCTAATTACAGTAGAAGACTTAAACATTTAAGTGTCTACAGTGGCCAGATTTATAACTAACTTTGATATGTGCTGGCTTAAGCAACAACAGCAATTAGAATCAAGACAGTAGCTTGCAGCAAACCATAAACCTGCCAAGGCATGCGGTACCACTAAACGACTGGAAGTTTCAATGGAAACTTCAACGGAGTTCAAATGATTTTGTAGGACAGCAGGGTTACATGATGCAATAAAACTGGCTTATTTAGGAAGGGTGGGGAACCTGCAGTCTTCTGATTTCAAGATTCTTCTTCTTTAAGTACGAAAGAAGGCAACAAAAGCTTCATCTATCTCTGCTGCACCCCTTTTAATAAAAGGATTTGTTCTGTAAAATTTGGAGTCAGTCAAAAGGCTGCACTTAGGACTAGAAGGCCACATGTGGCCTTAAGGCTGCAGGTTCTTCTAAAAGTTAAGTGTGCAAAATTACTAACTTTATTTTTCTATAAATAAACTTAATTTCTATTCTCTGTTGCCTTTTTTCTGGTCAGTAGAAATAAACTTGGTCAATTTAGGGTATTCTTAATCATTTCAGTTACTCATCCTTCTCCCTACAAACACGCCTTTGCTGAGGTTGTATCTAAGCTTCAAGTACAGTTATGAACTGCATAATAGTATTTCAGTCAATGATGAATGACATGTGACATGGGTCTCATAAGATTATAATACTGTATTTTTACTTTATTTCTTCTATGTCTAGATAAATTTAGGCACTCAAATACCTACCATTGTGTTAAATTTGCCTACAGTTCAGTAACATGATGTACATGTTTGTAGCTTAGGAGAAATAGGCTAGAAGTATACTCTATGATGTTTGCACAGTGATGGAATCACCTAATAATGCATTTCTTAGAACATATCTCCATCATTAAGCAAAGCATGATTGATTGTATTTAAGAGATTATCAGACAATTAGCAGGTTTTCTCAGTGGTCTCTTTCCAATAACTTTCATTGTGATGCATATATTTTCTCCTGGTCTCTGTCATTGATGTCAGCTGTTATCATCTTCCTCTCTAAAATAAACCCTCCTCCAGTCTGTTGGTTCTCTGTGCTACTTCCATGCTACTCTCAGCTCAATGTAAAAATATTCTGCAGCTCTCTAGGCTTTATTAATGGGACAAGAGATTTTAAGAGGCTATGTCAGGCTTATATTTCAGGCCTCACTCATTTCTACTCTTTGGTTCGTCTCCATACAGGGAGGGGAAGAGTCAGATGATATAAAACATCTCTCTAAGCTCCACTAGGCAAATACCAGTTCTCTTAGTACTAGAACCCCAAGCTTATGTGTTTATTCTAATATTAATCTCCAAATTCAAGTCAGGTGTTGGGGAAACAAAGTACTTAGGAGCCCTTCTTAAGCAATATATCAATATCTAAATACTCTTCTGCTTCTTGTCCTCTTCCCAACCCAAATTTTTCTTGGTGGGTTTGGAAAATTAGTTTGGATTGATAATATATTTAGGTATTATTGGACCTTGGCTTCCCTCCCTATCATTTACCCTTTTGTATGTATATTTTTCCAATTATTTTTATCTTTGCATCTTTGCTTTTGAAACTCAAAAAACGATCTTTGATTTTATTGTTGTTTCACTTTTCATCCCTTTTCTAAGACATAAAATCAGAATATCTTGCTTCCCCCTAGAATTGGGGCTAGGGCTAGTGGAGAGTGGGGATAGGAGAAAGAATACCATGGTATAACCAGAATAGCAGGAAAAATATTTCAAAATATTATACTGCTACAAAATGATTAGGTAACCAAGTTTCTTAGAGAAAGTCTATATAATTTAGAGTAATAGTTTCATAAATAGTTCTGTTATTTACTTTTGATGGAAAAAAACAACTGTTTTCTGAGTGTTCAAGTTAGGACTAAGTATTGGGTGCATCACTAGTCACAGGGCAATGATCAGGATTGTTGGAAAGACTAAAAGAGAAAAGGTTCAATCTTTTGCAGAAAGGTGTGCCTAATAAGCTTTGTCTATGTTAATAATGACTAATAACACAATCTGAACTTTCATTGGTTTTCTCATACATAAAACAGAGTACTAAAGTCCATAGTTTATCTCACTGAATCTTTGGGAGATCTGATCAAATAAAAGTTCCAAAAATAGCTCTCAATTTATTCTCAAAAGTTTCCATAAATTTATAAAATGTATCTGATGCTAATTGTAATATAAATATGATGATCAATATGCCCAATTCTTTCAAATTGGATATATCTCTATTTTCACATAGAACTCCTTAAATTATTTTAACATTTTAAAACTTTTAAATTACTGAGTTATAAGCCCAACTTAAATATTTTAGAAAAGATGCAAGGTAAAATTATAATATTAGGTTATATGTGTAATTATATGTGTGTTTAGATATCTATGTAAAATTTTTACCTCGCATCTCTTCCAAAATGGTATTTATATAAATATATATTTGTATATTCACACACACCCCAGCAAACATCTCCTTTATTTTATAGATTCTGATGTGAAATTCTAATTAAAGAAAACTTGACTATTGCTCTTCCATAACGTGATACAAAGTAAAACCTTGTTTCCGTGGTTCTGTAGCCTGCTATTCAGAAAATCTAGAAAAACAGTTGCAAATTGAGTCAAAGACAGAACATTGAAATTGATTCACATTTCACAGGGATTTGTAGAACCTGGGTCTAGATTGCAGCTCTTAGCCACTAGCCAGCTTTGCCTGCATTTCCATGATAGGCTCTGTCTTCACTTTTTAAAATACTAACAGGCTTCTTGTGGGTGGGATCAAATGACTGCCCCTCTCCCTTCACCTGTGAAATTTCAGAGCCTATTTGAAAAGGGCCATTGTTTCCCAGGAATGCCAGTCCTAGTCCAGGAAAGAAAGTCTTCATTTCAACAGGAATTTGGAGCCTGCCTGAGAAGGCCAGCCAGTTACTTGGTGAAAACTGTGGCAATTCATTCAAGTTCCCAACAGTTACTATCCTGGCCTTACTTGCTTACTTTCAACTCCTAAGCTTTATGACTAATATGTTTTTTTCCCTTAAATCAGAGGGATGTGTGTGCATTTGTGTGCATCTGTGCTTGCAGGTCACAGCAGAAAGAAGTATGTATGAAGTGCGGCGTGTGCACAGGCAGTGAGCTGATGAAGGAAACCTCTCTCCCCAGACCGTGAGCTGCAGCCATGAGTATGAGACATAGGTTCCTCTGTTCCAACTTCTGCCCCTGCATTTACAGCACTTGAGTGCATTCATGTGAATAAGCTCATATGTTTAACAAGCATTTTGAAATAGGTTCCCAATAAAATATATTTGTACAAGAATACAAAACAAAGATACAGTACTTGTATTCAAGACCTGGACAGAAGGCCCCTGTCTGAAGCACATTAAAAATAATTTCTAAAGTAAAATTAGGACTAGAAGCCTAAAGAATACATTGCTTTAGAAAGAAAAAAAAAGCACCTTGATACAGACGCACAGAGTCAAATCTTTCTTCTTAGAGTCTACAGGGACTGACTAGCAGTTTTACTATCTAAAGTTCCTACTGTTTAGAGTTCTCTCACATTTTCTGCAAAATGACTTGGAAATCTTCCAAGATTTGTTCATTCTACTAATAAGATATTTAAGCTCACAGAATCCTTATTACGAAAATCTACCTCTGCCCCTCAATAATTTCAAAACTTCATCCAAGCATTTAAATTGACTAAAATATAAAAATAAAAAGGAAGGAAAAAACAATAATAATGTCAATGAACTTAAAAGCACAGCATTTATATTTATGTGTGTTTACTAATAGAGAAGGAAATAGTGATGCCAATGCAATTTCAGAATAGGACTTTGAAATATTTTTTCAAGGCAGGGACAAGCAGTCTTGAATATGACCTGACATTAATTACTACATTCATCATCTAAAGACTTTGGGAATTTTTTTTTTTACAATTCTGATACATTACAGTTTTAATCTCTTATTTAACAATAAAGCACCATTAACTTGTGGTGAACTACCATGTAACTATTTTCCAAAAAGAAAGTAGAAAAATTAGAAAACAGAGTAAAACAGAGGGTAATCAACTCAAAAGGTAACTTTTTTTTATTCTCTTCTCCTTCGTCAGATGTTTCCTGTGATCTTGTGAAAAACCTGATGTTGTGACATTATTAGTCGTTGGACTTGAGGATAGATGGTGCACAAAAGGAAGCTTGTCCTTTTGGGACCTGGTTTTGAATCAGTTTCAGACGACAGAAAAATACTCTTTTGTGGCTGCTAAAGTTCAGGAATGAATTCTGGCAGTCTTACCCAATTCCCTAAAGCAGAGTCCACATTACCAACATCTAATTGGCAGGCTTTGCTTGTAACTCCCACTAGGGCCAGGGTAATGAATGGATTTAGTGAAGGTGTCCTGAGTCATCTGTACAGTGGCTGGTCTGGGCACTAAGGCTGTTCCTTATAACCTCCCCAGACATGTCACTCAAGGAAAAGAGAGAGCCCTATGTGCTTGGATAACAGCGACAAGACATGGCAGTTTTATTAAATTGTAGTTCCAAAGTAAGTTGTTCTTTTCATTTGATCTAGAAAAGCAAAGAAGTCTTAGGACAGAAAACATATTCTTGTTAGATCAATTCATTTCCTAATTTCCATTCCAAAACCTTTTATATTTGGCTTGAAAATCTAGCTAACTATGGTTGAATGTAACTTCCTCCAGGCCTACTCCAGATTATTCTTTATCCAGTCAGGGAAGAAGTTTGGCCCATTTCTGCCTAGAAAAGCCTCTAAGGGTTTACGTTCATTACTAAGTAACTTTTATTCCCTCTATCTGGGATGGAGAATTTGTTTACTGCCTCTAATTTAGTACATGTCAATAGCATTAAATATTTAATGTTGATTCATTGTTATATTGTTAATTCTTTAAATCGCTACGCCAAATGCTATGTAAAATCAGTTTTACATTTGCTGTTTTAGCAAAGCTCCACTAGTCTCCAAAATTCAGCAATCAAGATTGAATACTGACAACTTCAGTGTCAATAATATGGCCTCCTTCAAATTTGGAGCATAGAAGAGCTTTTAAGAAGAAAAACAAAATAGCAGTCATGGCAAAAATTAACAAGTGATTCATTAGTGTTGCAGAAAACACTCTCATTTTCTACCAAGAGACTTACGATAAAGTAACATTATTTATTTTCTTAGAAAACATTTTCACCACCCATTCTTCTTGAACTCATATATATAAGACATTACAATCTGAAAGTCACACGAATTCGGCCTTAGAGCACTTTCAAGCATTTATGTTCTTAAGCTCCTTCCCTTTCCCAGAACCAAAAATCAACACATATACTCTACTTTCGAAATGAATAAAAAGATGAAATGAAGATAAAATGGAGTCTCAAGAACAAAATCCACATTGGAAAGTTAGGTGCTTTGAACTTTCTCATCACCTTACCAGGGTTTCTGCACAGGCAGTCTAAAAGACAACTCAGCTATGTGTGAATGGAATTGCAAACAATGGCTCCTTCACAAGTGGGTCTTTAATTGATTATGGCTGTGTTTATGGAAGCAGAAGAGAATTTACACAAAATGACAGATTCCTTTCATTTTGAGGGTGTTTCATTGGCATTCATGGCAAGTGTGGTTTCTCTATTGAATAGTTCTGTTCCCTTTCCCTACCTATACCCACCTGGTTGCCATCTAACTGACTGAACATTAAAGATGATTACTTTATATCATTTTGTATTAGACCTACCACCTCGGGTTTTTTCCCCACAGTGGGTAATATTCACTCTTTCTAAGACATGCCTTATGTTCAGAGAATCCGAACAAGGTCTGGTTTCTGTCTCTTTGTTATAGTTTCTTATATTAAATATTGCAGAAAAGAATTAAATAGAAAATTACCAGAAGCCAATATATCGAGGTCCCTCTTCTGTCAATTTGCTTAAGGAACTACAGAGATGGGAAGCTTGGGAAATCATATGATTTGGCTAATCCATCCAGTAGTAATATCTACTTTTATTATTTAATTATACAAAAAAATATAATTTTAAAGTGTGTTGTAGCTCTAGAATGTCTTAATAGCAGGTAGTGCTATGGTCTTTCTAGTGATTGGGGGAAGATAGAAATTAAAATTTAGCTATATTAACCTGTAATTGCAAAAGGCTTTTCATTTGTCTGTTAATAGTGACCTCTACAGGTCAATAATACAACAACATAGCATCCTTCAGTAGCTGCTCTGGGATCAAAGACTTATGCAATGAAGAACCGTTGTATAATTGTAACATTAAATGTAAACTATCTTAGACTCTCAATACCAATTTACACTTTAAATATTTAAACCCAACAAAAAATTAATGGTCTCATAAATATCTGTGAACTCTAATTTCAAATAAAAATAACACTTGACAAGGTCTTAGCTGATTTGGAGAATTAATAAACTTTGAAGAAATAGCTTGAAGCAGAAAAACCTAAAGTGTATGCTAACGTTAAGCTTTTTGTTATAAAAAATTAAGAAGACAAAATTATAGTATGGCTTCTTTTTCTGAAAAGTACGTGAACATGAAAGTTGATATAAAACAATTAATCTATCTTAACTCAGACCATTGACGATATGTTTTTCCCTATTCACCAAGGACTTTTTAAAAAAAATAATAGTGCAAATAAAAGAGTAGTCATGAAATTTTCTTATTTATAGGACTAAATTGTATACTTTTCTTTTATTAACATGTTATTAATTCATTGTTTTTTTAAATGACAATGTACTTTGATAAATTTGATAATTCTATACAAATAAAATGGAAAATATTTCAATATTGATTAAGTTACATTTTGGACTTTCATTCTAAAACTCTCTTACTCAAGTCAGCCAAAAAATTAATCAATTCAGTATCTAGGCTTTCTAGTTTTAAAGTCATTTTTCTCTAAACTAGATGTTCTAATGAACATTTGAAAACTATAAATTAATGCATCACAACTTTCTAACTCCAACCTCTTATCTTTCCATCTACTTCCATAATCTTTTACCATATTGGGCCTCCAAATTCAGACATCTCTGTATTTTCCTTATCTGTGGCCCTACATTTCAAACCTTCTCTTGTCAATACCCTATTCTCCTTGACTCTATTCCATTCATGCCATTAGGCTAACAGAACTCCAACCCTTGATAATATCTTCCTGTCTACCTTGAGTAGGCCTAATTTCAGACAATAGATCTTGACAATTTAAGAATATGTTTAAGAAATATAAATGGTCCCCAATAAACGTAGGTAGAATCTCTTAAAAATGAGAAGATAGGGCTTGAATACTGTTGGCTTTCTGAAGTTAATTTTAGTCAGCAACAAAGGAACCTTTGCTCTGTTGTTTACTTGCTAAATAACCTCTCTAATCTTCAATTTCCTCTTATGTAAAATAAGAATAATAATATGTATATCATATGATAGTTGATATAATAGAATGCTTAATATTTGAAAAGCACTTACACTCATGCTTGGCACAGAGTAAGTGCTTTATCAGTGGTAAAGAAAACGAATTCTACTAAAATTCACACAACAACTCAGAATTTTTAAAATTCTTGGAAATACTCTTCCTGTTTTATGTCTTTTAAAATCATTCTCCTTCTAAATTTGCCCAATACATTTGGAATAATTTTTATAAATCCAATATAAATTTCACTAATTATATAATTAGCTCTAAAATGCATTTTTCAATAAGATTGAGAATGATAAAATACTGACTATATTTTTTTAACTTTAAATTATGCAATATCACTTCACACCCATTAGGATGGCTACTATCAAAGCAAATAAAGAAAAGAAAAGGGCAAGTGTTGGCAAGCATGTGAAGAAACTGAAACTTTTATGTACTGATGGTGGGAATGTAAAATGGTGTAGTTGCTATGGAAAACTATATGGAAATTTCTCCAAAAATTAAAAATAGAATTACCATATGATTCAGCAATCCCATTTTTTTAGTATATATTTCAAAACGTTAAAAGCAAGATCTTGAAGATGTGTTTGCATAATGTGTTTATAGCATCATTATTCACCATAGCCAAGAGGTGGAACAATCCAAGTATCCATCAATGGATGAATGTATAAAAAATATGTGTGTGTGTAATATTTCACACAATGGAATATTATTTATCCTTATAAAGGAAAAAAATGTTACATGCTACAACCTGGAATAACCTTGAGGACATTATGCTCAGCAAAGTAAGCTAATTATATAAAAACTCTGTATGATTCTACTTATATGAGGCATTTAAAGTAATCACATTCATAGTTAAGGAAATTAGAATGATGGTTGCCAGGGGCTATAGGGAAGGGGAAATGGGGAGTTGTTTAGTGGGTATAGAGTAGAGTTTCAGTTATGCAAAATAAAAAAGTTCTGGAGATCCATTGCATAACAATGTTAATACACTTAACACTACTGAATTGTACACTTAAAAATGGTTAAGATGGTCAAATTTACATATGAGTTTTTAAAAATATTAAAAATTTTAGAATTATGTAATATTCTAAGCATAAAGTTCAAAAAATAATATATGTATCTATGTGCTCATCACATAAATAAATATTACCCACTTAAGATAAGTACTTATGAGTCTTCTAGTCTGAATATCATGAAGAGTTATATTTTGAAAGGAAGAACCTGTTATAAAAAAGGATTTGGAGGGGGGGAGTAGGTATATAAAATATAGATAATCCAGGCTGGGCGTGGTGGCTCACACCTGTAATCCTAGCACTCTGGGAAGCCGAGGTGGGAGGATCACTCAAGGTCAGGAGTTTGAGACAAGCCTTACATCAGAGGTTCAAGACTATGTTGCTAATTTTAAAACTTGTGATTAGTTAATCATTAATCCTGTGCTCTTCCCTGTCAAAACTAGTGAAAAGGCTTAAGCAAAGTTTAGAATTAGAATTCAACTGTATTTTTGCATCTCCATCATAAATAATTAATTATAATTTTTTGGAGAGTGACCATTAAAATTTTGATATTTATCTCTTTAAAATCTTTATCTTTATAGTCTTTGCTAAATTTTTTAAAATTCTACTTTAATACTATTTGTTCTCTGAATATGCCACACAGAAGCAATCAAAAGGCAGTGTAATTTTCAAAGTGGCTAAACAACTTACAAATAATAGAGGCTAGAGATTAAAAAAAAAAATTCTAATTAAAACCAAAATCTCAAATGGAAACCTTTAAAAATCTTTATTAACAAACTAAATCATTATCTTTTCTTAATAAACTAAAGAGAAAAAAATTCTCCAAGAATTTGTTCTATAATTACATTTTTAAATACAATTTTTTAAAACTGATGTTTTGTTTTATCTGTGGTATTTATCTCTTTGAGGTATTTTATAAATCTTAGTATTTAAAGTCTCTTAAGGTGTTTAGAAATTAGAGGAAATATATGCAGTAAATCTCAGTTCATTTATTTATTGATACATCTAAATACATTTATTACATAATATTCTACTGTTGTAAGAAATTAAAAATACATAATTCTAAAAATCTACAAGAAAAGACAAGAAGATGAATAGTGAAATTGTATGGTGTAAAATGTGATTAGATTTCATTTTAAGGGCACTATATTCCTTTAAAACTTAAAAGACCTTATCACATATATCATATTATAACTATATCAATTACAACTGGGTTTGACTTTATAACAGAGATCCAATTTCAGTAACCTAAAACACAGGTGCTTCATTTTTAAACTAGGTCTTCCAAGGGCATCCTAGGAAACATCTTTATTTCTGTCAACAGAAGCAGCAAAAGGCACATGGAAAATCACATGTGGGAGGGTTTTGTGGGCCAGACCTGGAAGGAGCACAGATCACTTTCATATTTCACTAGCTAGAACTCAATCACATGACCACTTCTAACAGCAAGAGAAACTGGGAATATCTGTCAGCTGAGAAAGAAGAGGAGATTATGATTTGGGATAGCATTTAGCAGATGTGTCATTTTTCCTCAGAGGATTTTTGTGATCACTAAATGAATTAATATATAGGGAGCACTTTTAACAATTTCTGATTCATAGTAAGTGCTCAATTGTGTTCGCAATTATTAATATTATTTTCAATTCTTTCCCCATATTCAAATCCCAGTTAACTCAGAAAAACTGTCTTACTAAAAGCATCTTAAAAAGAGTATTTCCCTATTTCTTTTGTTTCTTCAAGAATTGCTGATCCATGGTAGTTCACTAAAAAGATCTAGCTGGCTGAAATATAAATTTAAATTTGTATGAAATTTCTACACTTCCATTGAACATATTATTGTATGCCTATCTAGATTATTAATTATCCTAAACATTAAAAATCTCATATTTATATTACATATAAATTTTATGATAAAGTAGAAGATAAACATAAACTGATCTTTGGTAGATTAAACATTTTATTTGTAGCACATACAATAGGAGTATTATTTATTATTCCAGTCCCTGATATTTTAATACAACAATTTAGGGGGAAAAAATGCCAAAACTAGTGTAACTAAGTTAGATAAGATAGTGATAAAGGAATTCACAAGAAAGTTTTCCCTATTAAAGTGAATTTGCAATTGATAGCAAAGTACTAAAAAGCTCCATTTACTTAAATGCTTATCTTGTTAAATATTACTGTCCTTGGAACTTGTGATTAAACAATTCTTCTTGGCAGCAGTTCAATATGGAAATCAGTGTAACTATATCTTATTTTATCCCTCTAAAAATACATTATAAAGTTTTCACATTGTATTCTGAAATCACAAACCATTAATTATCACAGCATGCTATTAAATGGTACATTTCAATTCAGAATGTGGCTCTAATGATCTCTTAAATGAACTTATCTTAAGTAAATTAAGTGGTAACCAAGAGCATTTGTTTGACAAACAATATTTTAAGTATATTATTAAACAGAAAAGAACATGTGTGGCAATCACTATAAAAAAGAGCTAAATTTTTTAAGGTATAAAAACTATACACAGTTTTTGAAGTTATACTTTTAAAGGACCAACTATGACATTTTAAAAGTAGCCTCACTATTTGACAAAATGGATAGTAACTGATGTAGGGCAAAAGCAAAGAAAATCTGAGTAGGTCCTCAAATTTTATGTACTATCAATGGCCTTCAGCCAAAGACCACTAGGGACACACTTACAGTTGAACAAGTTAGGTTTATTACTTGTTGCAGTGAGAGAGTATGCATAGTATGTAGAATTGTGAGCTTTTTCAGTAACGGGGGGTTAGAAAGGACTTTGCTCAGATGATTTTGGGGAGAATCAAGCATAGATGCCCTGAATTGGGTTCTGTCAGAACATGAGGATGATTTTATCACTGGGTATCTCAATAAATCTAATCTATAGAGAAAAGGCAGACTAGAGCGAGGCTAAAACTATATTGGCAAAGAAGCAACAGTCACTCACATTAGCAATGAGAGGGAAGCGTTTACTATCTTCAGCTTCTACATTGTATTTTGTGTTCAGACACGATTACAAAGTGGGCCTGTTTTTGTTTTGCTGCATCACAGTCACAGAGGCCTTGTCTGATATTTGTGTTCTATGAAACTATTCTATGTTTAACAGGAGACCACCAAGATTTAGCTGGGAATGTCCGATGTTGTTTTCTTTTATATGACTAGTTGAAATTTCACTTAAAAGCAGAAGAATGAATCAGAGAGATTTGCAGAAGAGGAAGTCAGACCCAAGCACAAGAAGAAGCACCCTGAAGCTGGCTCTGAGATGTAGGTATCCATGCGCAATGAGGGGGGAAGAAAGATTCCTCTAGGAGTGAAGGACAATCCTCAGCTGACAGCCAGCATGGGAATAAGGACCTCAGTCCTACAACCTAGGAACTAAACTCTATGAACTACTTGAATGAGCTTGGAAGTAGAATCTTCCTAAAGCCTTCCTGTAAGAATCCAGCAAGCCAACACATTGATTTTGGCCTCATGAAGTCCAGAGCAGAGAAACCAGATCAGCCAATCCTGATACCTCAACTATGGAATTAAGAAATAATTAATTTGTATTGTTTTAAGCCACTAAATCTGTGGTGATTTGTTACAGAAGTAATAGAAAACATTTAAATAATACATCATCTTAGACCACCTACCTCCCCCCTACCCAAGTTGAGGTTTCAGATGACTACAGCTACATAAGGGTCTCAGCTAAGCCTAACTCAATTGCAGATCCACAGAACTATTTGATGTTTTTAGCCACCAAGATTCTGGGTCATTTGTTAGGCAATAATAAATAACTGATACAGAAATAAGTACTGAAAATTGGAGTCTGCTGTATTAAAAATCTAAAGCAAATGGCATTGGCTTTAGAATTGGGTGAAGGGCAGAGCCTTGAAAAGTAGACAGGAAACTATCAGTGAAGGCTGAAAAATGAGTGAGAAAACTGCTATAGGAAGCTAGAAGCCGAAACCATGTGCCTAGATGATATATCTCAATTAAAGCATGTACAGTGAGAAGAATACAATCAAATCCCTGAGAAACAGAAACATTTAAGGGGTGTAGAGAGAAAAGAGTCATGCGTAAAGGCGATTGACAGATAGTGTTTGAGGAGACAGACCAGTAACCAGGAAAGAATGATTTAAGCAAATCTAGGAGAGGCCAAAAAGTTGCTTATGAAAAATTTGACAATATGTACATCAGGCTTTAAAAATATATGTAACATTTGACTTATATCAATAATTATACTTTTGGCAAATTATTCTAAGGAAAACCACAGCACTTTTTAAATATCCAAAAAAAATTTCAAAACAATTCCTAAACATCAAACAGTACAATACAGATTAAATAAATAATGACACAGTCATACTGTGAAACCACCATGTATTTAAAATGGGGTTCGGAATATGCTAGCCCAAAATATGGCAATATAGCAGTTGAGGAAACAATAGAAGTAGGAGAGTCACTGGAACACCTTCTCCCTCTCTTCTCCTCTCTTGCTTCTCTGAAGCAAGCCTTAAAACCTCTCTGACCTTCTCCTGAAGTAGGTCATAATACCATCATACCCAAAAAGGTCTTCCTTATACCTGGAAGAAAGAAATGATCGGATCTCTGAAGACACAAAGGTGTCAAGAAAAATCTAAACAGTCTTGTAAGTTGCCCCCAGTTTATTACCATTAGATCATACCATTTTGCCCTCCATTCATACATCTGTACAACTGTCTATAAAATCTACAGATTTCCTTGTTTCTTTGGGTCTTCCTTTCTGAAGGCTCCATGTTGCATAAAACTTATATTAAATAAATTTGTATGCTTTTCTCTTGTTCATCTGTCATTTGTTATAAGGATTTCATCCATGAACCTTGCAATGGCTGAGGAAAAGATACTAATTTTTCTCATGTATAAAAATATGTCTATATGAATGTGTATATCAGAAAAAAAATTGAAAGTATATACAATGAAAGGGTAATGGTAATCATTTGAATAATAGGATAATTGTTGATTTTTATTTTCTTTCATTAGTATTTTCAAATTTTCCTATTACAAATATATGTAAGCCAAGTTTTTTTCACTTAATAACAATGAAAAAAAGTGTTCATTTGACATAGTATTCAACAGTTTATTAGCAATTTAAGAAAAACCATTTTATTTCAATTTGAGAGATCCATGGAGTTCACTAAACAAGAAAATGTGGGTACAGAACTTGACCACTGCCTGGCATACAGTAATTGAGTAAACACCAAAATCAATGAGCACCAGTTAAAAATTTGGATAGAATATTGATGTCAATATCCATATTCTAGCAGGCAGGTTTTGGATTCCAGTTGCCTTCAGCAAATCCTTTAACCTGTCTCAGTCTCAGTTTCCTCATCTATAACTTGGGAGTAGGAAATATCTACATGCACACTATCAGACAGTAAAGAATTAAATTTTATGATACAAACAAAGCCCAATCCCCAAGGCTTGGCTTAGAAACATTTCAGAATAGATGAATAAAGAATTGGAGAGAGCAAACCTATAAAGCCTTTACAAGAAGCTTGGCTGTGAAGTGAAGATGTGAGTGTGGTTGGGGTACACAGAACTGAGGGAGAGTGTTTTCAAGACAGGAGAAATTAAATAAATTCATTTATTTTCTGGAGAAAAGTGCGGGGAAACAGAGGAAGGGAGAGCGGGGACGCGGGCGCGGCAGGCCCACGAGGAGGTCAGCTGCTCCTCCCCATGGGGCCAGGTCCCTAAGATAGGAGTCGCCACAGAGGATAAGAAAATTGATAGGAAGTAGAGAGAATAAAAGAATACACAGAGACTAAGGTATAGTTTATAGTTTTATATAAAAAGATCAGAATAATCACAGCGGGGGACTTAGGCAACTAGATCATTGTCTCCG
>CAUYRT010072773.1:0-36168 GCA_963574885.1 Lepilemur ruficaudatus
ATTAGCCGGGCATGGTGGCACATGCCTGTAGTCCCAGCTACTTGGGAGGCTGAGGCAGAAGGATCCCTTCAGCCCAGGAGTTTGAGGTTGCTGTGAGCTAGGCTAACACCACGGCACTCTAGCCCGGGAAACAAAGTGACACTCGGTCTCAAAAAAAAAAAAAAAATCTTTTTATTTTGGAACAATTCTGGAAGAGAATTGAGTAGAGAATTGTCATTATCCAACTTACTTATTAATAGGAGCAATCCAGCTGCTGGGTCAAAAGTAAAATAAAGCAGCAGAAAGACCAATTACGAAGTTTTTGGAACAAGGCAGGTGAGAGACGACAGTGGTTTGGATCAGGATGGTATTGAAGGAGATGGTGATAACGGGGTGGATTCCAGGTAGATTGATAAGATTTGCTGGCAGATTGGATTCAGAAAATATAAGAGAAAAAGAGAAGGCAAAGAAATCTGCAAGAGGCTTTGTCCTAAACAATTGAAAGAATGGAGTTGCCGTTAATTGGAAGGGGAAAGACTTTTGGGTGGACATTTTTAATGGAGAAGATCAGACGCTGAGAATTAGAAAGATTGATTTCGCAATGCCTACTAGATTGCTTGTAGGCAGTTGGAATCTGAAGTTCAAGGGAGAGATGTGAAAGAGAGCTTTAGATGTGCGGTCATTAGCATTGACATGGCGTTTAAAGTCAGAAGATTAAATGAGAGCAAAAAGGGAGTGAGTGTAGATAGAACCAGAATAAAGGTCCAACAACTGAGTCCTGGGGCACTGCAATATTAACAAATTATGGAGAGAAAGAGGAATGAATTAATAAGGTAGAGAAGGAAAAACAGAAGCCAAGTGAAGAATGAGTTTCAATGATAAGTGTATCAACTTTCTGCAATCGAGACAATGAAATGAGAGTAAAAAATAACCATTATATTTTACAAATGAAAGTCTCTGTAAGCTTTGTAAGAACATTTTTGGTGAAGAGGTAGAGGAGAAAACCTGATTAGAAGGTGTTCAGGTGGTAATGAGAGGAAAGAAATTGAAGACAGTAAATACAGAATAGCTTTTCTCAGGATTTTTTTCTGTGAAGGAGGGCAGAGAAATGGGATGTGATAGCTAGAAGGAGTCATGGGATATAGAGAGGTGGGTATTTCTGCTGGTTTGGTTCATATACTTTTGGGGAAATAGAAGTGGAGCAAATTGATAGTGTAGGACAGAAGGAGCAGATTGCAAGATCAATGTCCTTGAGCAAGTGGGAGCAGATGGGGATGAATACGCAGGTGGAGAGATTGACCTTAGCCAAGAACAGGGGCAATTAGTTCTTCCAATGTATAGAAGGAAAGGCCATATAACAACACAGATGCAGGCAGGTGGGTAGATGTGGAAAAGCTTGTAGAAGTTCTTGATCATTTCCATTTTTTCTGTGAAATAGAAAGCAAAGTCAGTGAGAATGAAAGGTGTATAGGTGGTCTGAGGAGAGAAAAGAGGACATGAAAATATTGGAGTTGAGATAGTTGATGGAGGGAGCTGTGAAAGTAGAAGATGGTGGTCTTGGGGTGGAATTCCTGAGACTGAGATTTATGGAGTAGCTACAGGGTTTAGTAATGGTAAGGTCTAGAGTAGGACCCTGGAGTGAGTAGCTAAGGTGATGGTGGGGGATAAGACATTCAATGGGAAGGACTCAAAGAACCTAGGGACTAGAGTTTTTAGACTGATCGTCTACGTGTGTATTAATTTTCCGTTGCTGCTGTAACAAGTTATGACACATTTAGTGGCTTTAAAACAACACAAATTTACTATCTTATAGTTTGATAGTTCAGAAGACTGATGAGGATCTCGTGAGGCTAAAACTGAGGTGTTGGCAGGGCTTGTTCCTTCCTGGAGGCTCTAGGAGAGAATCCTTTTTCTTTCCTTTATCAACTTCTAGAAGCTGCCCGTGTTTCTTGGCTCATGGGGTCTCTCCATCTTTAAAGCCAGCAAAGTGGGCCAGGTTTTTCTTATGTCCTGTCACTCTGATATTGCTTCCATCATCACATCTTCTTCTCTGGCTCTGATTCTTCTGCCTCCCTCTTCCACATTTAAGGACCCTTGTGATTACATTGGGCCACTTAGATAATCTGGAATCATCTCCTTTTTGGAAGGTCAGCTGATAAGCAAACTTAATCCATCTGCTACCTTTGTCATAGGATGTAATAAGCCTTCCTCTGATTTCTTAAAATATATTTCGTAGGTTTTTAGATGCCTCTTTTGTAAAATGCCTGGTCATACCCTCTGCCTATTTTTTTCTATTGAGATTCTGTCATGTTCTGGTTAACATGTAGGAGTTTCTTATATGTTCTAGATATTATTCTCTTGTCTGTTTTAGTTATATTGAATGACTTTTCCCAATCTATCATCTATATATTAACTTTATTCATGGTGTCTTTTGTTAAATAGAAAGACTGAATTTTAATGTAATCAAACATATCTTTTTTATTCCTATAGGTATATGCATTTGGGATTTTATTTCAAAAATATTTTCCTACCTCCAGGTAACATAGATGTTCTTCTATGTTGTCTTCCATTAACTTTATGTCTTTGCTGCCACAGTATAGATTAATCCATCTGGAGGCCATTTTGTATGTGGTATTAAGCAGGGGACCAGTTTTATTTTTCTCTAATAGTGAGTCTGTTTTCCCAAAGCCAACGCTGAATAATTTCTCCTTTTCTTCATGGTGTCTGCTGCCATAAGACTAAGTTTCCATTTACACACTGGTCTCTCTTGAATTCTAAATTAAAATTCATTAGCGTATTTGTCTTTTCTTGTGCAAAAACCACACTAGAAATTTTCTGTAGGCCCATCTCAAATTTTATCAAATACACCACTGTAACACATGTTCAGCATATTTGAGATTAGATTAGGAACTCTCACCCTAAAAATGTGAGCTAAGCGATCACTTTAATATGCCAATAGACATTGCAAATAGAAAAAGAAAAGCAAAGAAGTACTTGCCAACAATGCTCAGAAGTCATTACTTTATTTATTCATTTGCTCACTCATTCAACAAATATTTATTAAGTGCCTACTATAAATCAGGATCATGATAGTGTTGGGAATACAAGGATGAAGGAAAAAAAATACAGATTACTACAGCCATGAAAATGTCATTTTTGGTGAGAAACAAATATTAATCAAATAATTGCTCAAACAAACTTAACATTGTAACTGTGACAAGTGCTCTAAATGAGAGGCAGTGGCTGATCCAGGAAGATTTGACTTGGTAGGGAAGAAAACAAAAGTAGGATGGGTGGGAGTTAACCAGACCAGAGAGATGGAAGAAGGTGCCAGGCAGAGGGTAGAATATGTACAAAACACTTGTAGCAGAAGGAGCTTCACGAGTGTGAGGGTTTGAAAACAATACAGATGTATTTGTGTACAGCAATATTTAGAGGTCAAGCAATATTTAGAAGTCAGATAGAGCAGAAGGAGCCAGCCAAAAAGAATGCATAAATACAGCCAGCACAGGGAGGAAGAAAACCAGAGTGTTGCAGTCCAACAAGCCAAGAGCATATATAGTCCAGATTATTTTATTTCACAAAATAGTGACTTTCTTGTCTCTAGGTCCATTTAAGAAGAGAGTAACATTTCATAATCCATGAAAAGATATTAACAAATAATTTTTATATCGGTAATTTTTTATCCTTAGAGGGCACAGTTCATATTTTATTTTGCACTTACTTTGAGATTTACCTTCTCTTTTCTTTCTCAAACAAGTCAAAGTGATGCAATCTCAGGTGGAGAGTACTTCTTGGCCTTCCTAGATATTTTATATTCCTTAAGTGCTTCCCTTGAGCAACATCCTTTCCATCTTATTCACCACTGCAATCCCAGTGCCCAGGACAATGCCTAAGACATAGTAGGTGCTCAATAAATACTTGCTGAATTAGTTCATTAGTAAAGAAAATGAATGAAAGTTTTGTTGTTTTAACGATACATTGTTTTATATAGGCACTCCTGGGGGGCTCATGTCAACAGTATCTATTAAAGGCAGACCAGGCATTGTGAACTGTCTCTTGTCATTTCCACCACAAGTGCCTTAGAATTTATTCACTGGCTTCTTTTTATTGAGGGTCTGCTAAATGAAAAGTGCTGTAATAAGAATTAATTTATAGCTTATTTCATACTCTATCCTGATTTAAAAAATACTTTGAAATGTAATAGAAACTGAATTTGATTAGTACACTATGTCTCACTGAGGCCGATTTTGCAAAGTAAACTACAAAGACATATGTGCAGCATTAAAAAAGTAAATATTTTATTTATTGGGAAAGGGAAAATTTTAAAAACATTTCTCACATTGAGGGTCCCTTTTTAAAAATTTGTCCAAATTTTCAGAAAATACACAAGTGACACAAATTGCAGCATCTCATCTTAGTGTTGCATAATTAACTCATTTTGTGCCAGACAAAATCTGGGGTTGGCGTTGAAGGGAAGGAAGTTGAAGGATTTGGGAGTGGTGTGTGAAGTGGCACTAGCGTTCAGCCACAGACCAGGACAGAGAGCACCTGAGGAGAGGTGCTGGAGGAACAGGAAATAAGGAGTTGTCACAAGGATGAGGTGAATGTGTCACAGAGATGTGGTAGTACAGTGAGGGGAAGAGAAATGCCTGTAATAGCTGACACTTAGGGAGCACTTAGAATGTGCCAGGCTTTGCTCTGAGTGTCTTTCATGCATCACATCATTTAATCCCTGCAACAACTATAAAAGGTAAAGAATTGTGCTCATTTTATTGTGACAAGCAGATGTTTCCCTTTCTACTCCCACCTATAAAGTAACTAGACAATATTCTTTAATCTTTTTCCCCCCAAACCCCACCATTGGGTCTATGTGTCCCTTGCTTTTGAGTTCCATTTGATCATATGCCATGCTGAGATGGATTCACCCTAAAGATCACATCTGCCCATGTGGGTTACTCCTCCTCAGGCTCTGGCAGTGGGGACTGGCAGGAAACCTGAAGCCCAGGGAGAGCTGTCTCTATATGCATGCCAGTGAGTAAGGGAATTTTTTGTTTTGCTTTTTGGTTTTTTTTTTTTTACTTAATATCTTTAGTTTCTGGCCTCTGAAATTAGAAAACTGTGAAGTTAGCCTACATAGATTTGGCCCATGGACCTTCGGTTGCAGACTATTCATTTCTTTAAGGACCACTCTGATTCTCACTTTCTATGTTGTGTCTGAAATGAAGACCTATTTCCAGCGGAGGTTCTCAAAAATCTGTCACAAGCAGTCTAAATAGTTTGATTTTAGATGTGGAATGTACCACAGACAGCATCCAGTATTACTTTGATTATCTTAACAAATGAGAATGCTGAGACCTGGCAGACAACTTGAGCAACATAAAGGAAGTTGCTCCTTACTTTTGCTCTTGGGCACCTTTTACTATAGAGCAATGGAAAATCGGTTCATGTCAGCAGAATCACATCCATAGGCAGAAGATATTCTTCAAAAAAATCACACTTACGCACATTTCATTGCTTCTTTAAGTTTATGCCCCTTGTTTCAAACCTGTTTTATAGAGGAATCCATTTCAGCAACCATATCTAATCTAAATGCATTAAATAAGTTGGTCCACTTATTTAGAGTAAGCAGTTTATAGTTTATTCCTTTGCTTAAAAATTTTTCATGATGAAATAAACAACAAAAATCATGATTTTAATTGCCTCCATCAGTTACCTACTGTGAATGATGAAAATAAGTATTTAAGATGAATTCTTGTCAAATTGCTCTTCCCGCCCTTTTCCGGAATGAGGAAAAACACGAGCCACCCTTAAGGCATTAGAGATTAAAAAGTAGACAAGAGTTTGGAAATGCCCTATTGTCAAAGACTGTGACAATAGTCTGAGTAGATTTCTAGAACCTGAAACTAGCTTGCTTCTCCATCCTCTGAAAAGCTTCACGCTAGAGATCATGATGTCATCATGAATGGGATAAGGTGTGTTTATGAAATCATTGCTGGAAAAACATGGGTGTTTAAAAATATGGAAAAGGAAGGCTGTCGACTGTAGCCTCATGCTGATGACCCAGGATTATTTTACTAGCAAAGAGTCAATTATAATTTTATGGACATGGAGACAACAGAACTGTGTGAATACCACTGTGCGGTGTTCACCAATAAAAGAGAACGTGGGACTAACAGAGAATGTAAGGCATGCACTGTTTGACATTAATTTTGATTTCAATATACGCTCAATATTGCAATAACTCTGGCTTGGTTTGTAATGATATTAAGATGGTAAATGTTTTCAAGAATTAAAATGGTGTGAGTGTCATGGTTGGCTTTTCAGACAGGTTTCTCCCAACATTCTTGAGGAGCCTTAAACAAGTTTCTCCTCTGTGGTCAGACTTAACCTGGTTTAAGCCAGTAATTGAACAAGAGGTACAAGAGGATGAGTCAGAATGCCTTGTCATTGCTTTCTGAAGAGCTGAAAGCACTCGGCTTTTATATTTTAATCTTCCAGGATAAGTGCTGGGATAATTCATCCAGTTTAAGTGCACTTCAAATAGAAGTGTAAATTACCCTAGTCTTTCTTTCCTCATCATGAGGTCTGGTTTTTGATGGCTGTAAAGAAAGAGAACGCTCCGCTAGGAGACGTACAGGAGTCCAGTGTTGGAAATAAGTTAAAAAGAAGGCCTGTGCTTAGCTTTATTTGTTGCAAGGAGGTTCTTCGAGAAAATCAGTAGCCCACATTTAGCCAACGTTGAGGAACTCAATCGATGCATTTTCTATAGTAACGCACCCTGGGTTTTGTTATGTTCCCGTGGCCTGGATTCTCTAACTATATGTATGTATGTAGTATGTATGTATTTTTGTTCCCAAATTGTGGTAACTTTCTTGTATCGTTGTCATAGTAACCATCAAATTTCTAAGAACATGAGACCCCGCAGAATGGTGGTGTACGTATGAAAATCCTGTCTAAACAGCATTTGGATGTCTGTAGGAAATTCACTCCAGTAAAGAGTGTGTAAAAGAGTCTCCCTGGAGTCAGCCCTCTAACAGGTGGGCCTTAGGTAGCTGGGACATAAACTGCAACCTCCATAGCTCAGATCTAGGCGGTCTCTTTGGGACTGCAACTGACCCCAGGGCAGGGACCACAGCAGGTGCTAAGGGCAACGGTCAGGGCGGAGCCCGCGCCGGGGAGCGCGCTCCGGAGTGAGTCTTTGTACAGTCAGGGCTTCTGCTGGGCAGGGCCGGCTGCTAATCTTGCCGGGCGGACACTGGGGCGGGCGGGGGGTGGGGGTGATGGGGCATATGGGTGGTGTCCGCTGGTGAGGAACACCTAGCGCAGGTAAAAGGGTGGCGGTGAGAGGGAGTTCCCACTTGCAGCGTTCTTAAATGAAGACTTAAGAAAACTGCAAGGAGGGGCCGATCGGTGTCTTTCGGACGCGTCTGGAGCCCCACCCTCGGCCAGAGGAAAAGCCCCCGGAGTGAGAGGCAGGCGCCTCAGAGAAACCGAGAAGAAAAGCGCCTCTGCGCGCGCTCCGCCTCCTCCGCCTCGCTCTGCTCCGCGCCGCGGCCCAGCCTGCGTCCGGCTCGGCTCTTCGCGCGCCGAGCCCTCCCACCACCGGCCTCCCGCCGCCCGGGCCGGCGACCTGCCCCCGAGCGCGCTCCATGGCCGCAGCGCGACCCACCGGCGCCCGGAGCGGGGCCCTGTGCCAGCAGCTCTTGCTGACCCTCGCGGTGAGTGTCACCCGGGCCTCCGGCTCCGGCGAGCGGCCCGATCGCCTGGGGAGGCGGGGGGAAACCCGAGGAGCAGGGGAGGGCGGGCGCGAAGAGCAAAGCTGGGGTTACGGGGCCTCGGGATGGCTGGAAAATTGAGTTGCTGGGGGTTGGGGGAGGGCAGACAGGAAGAGGATCGCGACCTGGGCGCCCGGCTCCCCACGGGGTGGAAGGGTGTCTCCGCAGATGTAATCAGCGCTGGCAGACGGGGGCAGAGAGAACAGCTGCCAGCGCCCAGGCAAAACCGTGGCCTCTGGGTGCGCGCCGGGACGCGGGGTGCGCCGGGCTGCTGCTCCCTGCGCCGCTCGCACAGTCCCCGGGCGTGTGCGGCCACCTCTGCCTCAGTGTCCGGTTCAGGCCACGGAAGGGGGAGCCGCTGGATGGACGGGACCCAAAGCGAGAGTCCTTGGGTCAAAGAGGGGACTACTCGCTACTCGCCTTCGGGGGGTTGCTGGTGTTGTGGGAGTGGGGTGGGAGTAGTGGGGGAGGGGAGTCTCGACTCCTGCACATGGACGGGCCCCAGGTGACCATTTCTATTGTTCCTTAGTGTGTGAGGCTTCTGTCCCCTAAATCTTTAGGGGACTGACTGTCCGAATTTCTTGTCCCCAAAGGCGTCTACGTTTTTCTGCTCACCACCTACCCCCCCCGCCTTGCCCCAGCTTCTTTCCCACTTTAACGAACACAACAGACACGAACCTACCCCTTTCCAGTGCTGGAAGCCAAAGGGGGTGGCCTTATTTATGGCGGGACCGCCCCCCTCCCAGGCCTAAAAGACAGGATCTCGCCGCGGAGCTCGAAGGCTCGGGAGTCCTACACCGGGGAGCAGCCTCGGGGGCAGTTTGGGGCCAAAGGTGGCCCATGCTGTACTTCTCCCCCACCCCCCGGAAAAGGAGAAAAGTTCTTTCGACCTGGTGCAAAAAAGTGTTCAACTTAGTAGGATCCTTTCATGCTGCGCCTCAGGCGTTGGGCGCAAGTCAGCTCTGAAGGACAAAGGGAGGAACCCGGAGGGATGATTCCTCCTAGGAGTGGTAGAACCGGGCGCTGAAATAGTTGGATAACTTCCCCTTCTCTTTCGCTCTCATTTCACAATAGATTCCCAAATTTTTAAGCAATGAAATTGTAGTTGTTACTGTTATTAGAATGTTATTAGAAAGTCTTCCCCAAGGAACTGAATGGACTTCAAGCCTTAACTAAATTCCTTGGGCATATTAATAACATAGAAAGGGCCGAGTACACAAGCAGTTAACATTTTACAATTGAGGAAACCGAGAATGGAATAAATAACGGTCACAAAAGGTGTTGTTGATGACAAATGAATTTTGGTTAGAGTCCTAATAAAGTTGCTATTTCGTTTTAAAACATTGGCCATTATTCTTTGAAGGAAAAGGCACGCTTGGTCACTGGCAATACATAGATGCATGTGTTCACACACAAAACTTTCTGCGTGGCATCTCCGATCCTTTTTAGAAAAGAGCAAGGTATAAGTGAATAAACTGGGATTGAATCCCCATTCCCTGGTCTTGCTTAGCTTCAGAGTTTGATAGGCCAGGAGTAGGGTGAAGAGAAAAAGAGTGCTGGCCCCGGCTACACCCTCATTCTGCCAATTTCTAGCTGGAAAGCTTAGCGGGAGTCCCTTAAATCGCTCTGACATTCTAAAGCCTATCTGTGCAAAGCCCTGCCAGGCACAGGTGCTTGTTGTGGTTGTGAGCCTCAAGCGTGAGAAATGTGTAGCGACTATTTAAGTGTAAGATATTGTTAAATCAGAATGACTTTGGGGGGGGTGCCCTTTAAATTACCTCCTTCCCATACACCGAAGAAATCCTTCACCATTCCACAATCAGCGTGTCCTCACTTCCTAATATTGCCTCACCTGACACGTGTCTTAGCCATTTGAACTCTGTCTTCTCTGCCTAGCCACCTGTAAGGTTGTCAGGGAGCACCTTGCTAAATCCAATCAACACTTCATTCTTTATACAATTCTACCTTGTTGATTGTGGCCTTTTCCTTGATACTTTCTTTTTTTTTTACCTTTTTGACCATTCAGAATCTGATTTGCTACCTAGTTTCTTTTTCTCCATTTTGTTATTGTAGTTAAAAAAGATAAAACGTGAGATTTATCCTGTTAACAAATTTCTCAGGACAGTATTATTAACTATATGCACAATGTTGTATAGCAGGTCTTTAGAACTTTTTCATCTTGCATAACTGAACCTTTATACCCATTAAACAGTAACTCTCCATTTTCCCCAACCCCCAGCCCCTGAAAACCACCATTCTATTTTCTGCTATGAGTTTGACTACTTTTTCCTCCACTCTTAAATGCTGATGTTCCTTGGGGCTCTGTTCTAGGTCTTGTCTCTTGAAATTTACATCTGTTCACCAGGCCATTTCAGCCACTTTTATAGCTTGAAATATTACATGGATGTCAGCATATCCTAAATTAATATTGCTAGTTCAGATGTCTCCACCAAACAATAGGCTTTTATGTCTCTCTCCCTACTATGATGTGTGACACATTTGTTATCTTCCCAAACAATGTTGTTTTTCTTTGAGTGCCCTGTATTTCAATATATAGCACTATCATACGTCTGTTCCTCAAGAAGGAAGTCTGGAAGCTGTTTGTTTTTCCTTCCTACTGCTCCCCTTCCCTAATCCATCATTAAGTCCCATTAAATCTACATTCAAAGATATCTCACGGATCTGTTTCCTTGTACCTATCACTTCTGCTATTTCTTTTCCGTTACACATAATACCACAATGAATAAACTTGGATATATGCATTTCATATATGGGCAGGTGTATCAATAGAATAGATTACGAGTAATGGGATTGACAGAAGTGTAAATGACTATATAATTTTGGTATTGCTCTTCTCTCTGTAAAGGTTGTATAAGACTAGACAGAGAGCTATCATATGACATGGCATATCACATCATTGAGGATATATATATATTATTATAAGATAGGATTAAATAAGAATGACTTTGAGACCAGTTGAACTAGGCAGTAGTTTGCCAGAAGATAAAGTTGAATCCGTGCTTTATGTAGAACACCACAGAAAACTCCAAACAGATGAAAGATTTCAATGTAAAACATGATACCAGCTGGCGTGGTGGCTCACACCTGTATGTAATCCCAGCATTTTGGGAGGCCAAGGTGGGAGGATCACTTGAGGCCAGGAATTTGACACCAGCCCAGGCAACACAGTAAGACCACATCTCTACAAAAAAATTTCAAAGTTAGCCAGGTGTGGTGGCACACACCTGTAGTCCTAGCTACTCGAGAGGCTGAGGCAGAAGGATTGCTGAGCTCAGGAATTCGAGGTTACAGTGAGCTGTGATCATGACACTACATTCTAGCCTGGGGGACAGAGTGAGCAAGACCCTGTCTCTATTGTTTAAAAAAAAATGGTTAACTATACAGGTAATAGAAAAAAACATGATGAATTGCTGCACAAATCTGGAGTCAAGAAAGCCTGTGTATGACTAAGATTTTAAAAGCCAATTTATTAAAATTGAGAAAATTGATTATATAAAAACACATACACACAAACTTCTCCATGGGGAAAAAAACAACTAAACCAAACAAAACACTATAAGCAAAGTCAAAAGGTAATTGCTAAACTGGAAAAAAATATTTTCAGATTATATTTTAAAAGGCTAATCTAATATGTAAAGAACTCTTATAAATCAAGAAGAGCAAGTCCAACATGAACATGGACGTGAAAAGTTCCCATAAAGTAATAAAATGGTCTTAAAATATAAAAATATGTCAACCTCACAATAAGAAAAAATGAATTAAAAATGACATTGAAATGTCATTTCACACGTGGCAAACATCCAAAAGTTTGACAATACCCTGTATAGTGGCAAGAGTGTGGATAAATTGTTGGTGGGAATAATAAAAAAGTTACAACCTTTGTGGACTGTGTGCAGTCATATCAAATGCACATGGAAATTGTTTTACCTCTTCCTTTGCTTCTCATATGTATCTATTATCCATCTATTCATGTACTGATACTACATTATTTTAATTATTGAAACTTTATAAGATCTTTTAATATCTGCTAGGGCTAATATCCTTTCATTGCTCTTCTTTTTTATGATTTTCCTATCTATCCTTAATTTTCTCTTTTTCCTTATGACCTTTTGAATCTGCTTGTTTAGTTCCAGAAAAATTCTGTTGGAATTTTTATTGGTATCATAAAATGTATATTTTAACTTAGTAAGGATGGGTGTGTGCATACATATATATACACACACGGAGAGAGAGAGGGAGAGAAAGTTGATTTTTGTCTTTCTTTTTCTGCAAGTCTACTTTTGTGTCCAGCAGAAAAGTTTGTAGGTTTCCCTCAAATAGGCTTTGCATGTATCTTGTTAAATTTACTCTTTGGCATTCCAACTTTTTCTTCCTTTTGAAAATGATCTCTTCTATTATATTACTAACTGGCTTTATTTATGGGTATGAAAACACAAGATTTCTATATTTTTATGGTTATTTCTATACCCTCACTAAAGTCTCTTATTGTTTTATAGTACTTTATTGGTTTGTTGCTTGGGTTTTCTGGGTAAGCAGTCATATAAAATGCAAACAGAGAATTTTTTTTACCTCTTCCTTTTCAATTCATATGCCATCGAATGCATTCGTCTTGCTAATATACCTTCAATGTGATATAAACTCCCTATGATGACCTTGGAAAGGCTATCTGGTCTCTAAGTTTAGCAAGGTTGCTTCTAGTGCTTTCCCTTTGATGTTGTGATTATAATATATAAAAGTTGTATTGTAAAAGTACTTATCAAATTTAAATTTTTGAGGCTTTAAAAAAAAAGGAAGAATGGTCATTGAATTTGGTTAAGTGCCTTTTGGTATCTTTGGTGGTGATTACATGCCAGGCCTTCTTTAAATTGATTCATGACTTCAGGTTTCTACACCAAGCAAATGATATGAATGAGGGTCACAAATCCATGCCAGGGCCAGTTTACTTTCTGGCTCAAACTTATAATGAGGGCTTAGCATTTGGGGGTCCCAGATGGATGTGGAGTGGATCTTCTCTTCCATCTTAGGTGGGTCCCATGCTTTGATGTCACTCTTTCTCTGTGGGGGCCAAAAAACCAGACTCACATCTTTGCAGGTCAGAAGTCATTCCTGGCTTCCTCTTACCAGTTGTGTTCCAGCTTTATCTTCAGCTCTTGCATAGCAATTCCTTGCTATTTTGTTAGCTTTTTGTGCTTTTAGGATATTTAAAAAATATGTTACCCATTGTTTTTAGTTAGTTTTGGCATAAGGTTTTCTGAATTAACTAGCCTGACATTATTGGAAATGAAAGTGGGGTTCTCCCCCTCAATCCATTCTTCACATTGGTCAGACTTATTATATTTGAATATAAAGCTGCTTATATTATTTATTTGCTTAAAATAAAGCTTTGGTTTCTTACTACCTTTGGGAAAAAAGATCTGTACCCTCTGTTATAGCTGTTCAGAGTCTGCCGCACACTTGCTCCTCTAAAGCCATTTTAAACCTGGGCTCTGTCCCCTCGTGCTATTCACACCAACCATTCCAGGTTTCTCTTTTAGGTCTGTGTCATCTCTGGGCCTTCGCTTATGCTGTTCCTTTGTTTGGAGCATTTAAACTCCACCTCCTCTGAACGTGGCTGATTTGCAGCCACCCTGATCTCACCTGGCTCCTAGGCAGGGTTAGTTCACCCTCCTCTCCCATAGCACCTGGTACTTCTCTCTTGTTGCATTTGTCCAACTTCATTGTAGTTATAAACATGTCTTATCCTTGGATTGAATGTTTATTGTCCTGTGTCTGGGACATAGTAGACATTCAAGAAATATTTCTTGAATGCATGAACGAATGGATGTCCATAATACTGTTACCCAGAGAATTGTCTCAATCTGGCCATTTCTCACCTTCTCTACTATTGTTACCTTAGTCCTAGTCACCATCATCCCTCTCTTGGATTCCTGCTATCGGCGTCCAGTTGGTCTCAGGCTTCCACCTTTGCTTCTTGACAGCCCCTTCTCCACATAGCTAGCAGAGTGATTATGCCGCTCTGCAGATTCTTAACTGTGCTGTTGCTTCTCTTCGTACTCAGAACAAAATCTGTGCTTCTCACCATGGCCTTTTAGGCCCTGCGTGATATGCCACTTGGCTGTCCTTTTGTATTCATCTCCTATCGCTTTTTCCTTACTATGTATGCTCTTCTACTGTGACCTTGTTGTTCCTCCAGTCCACCAGGTGAAGTTCCCTTCCAGGGCCTTTATTCTGGTTCGTGCCCCACCTGGGAGACTCTTCTCCAGTTAGGGAATGGGTTTGCTTCCTCATTTCACTTGGGCTGTGGTTTTGCTTTCATCATCCTCTCCCCCTGCTTTATTTTTCTCATAGCATTTATCTCTTTCTGCCTTGGCATTCTGTGACATTTGTGCATTTATTTATTTTTTATCTCTCATTATAATGTAATCTTCATGAAGGCAAGGACTTTGCTTTTGTTCACTGCTGTAGCCTATGAATCTGCCTAGCACCTAGCGGATGTATTCTTTCAGTCGCCTTGAGCTGGAATCCTCAGAATCATCTGGTTCTACTCCCATTCTCTCTTGACTACGCAGCCAGTGAAAATTCTTCTCATCCTTTAATTTCCAGTTCAGGTACAGTCTCTTCAGTGTGTCTGTCCCTAATTTCCAAATGCAACCTGATCTCTGTCTTACCTGATCCTCCACATATCATTTAAATTACATAATTAAAATTCTTTAATATAGATTAAAAATGAAAATTTTCATTCAAATTTTGATGATTTTAGTTTGTGTTTATAAACTTTGTAAATAACAGTGTAAATACTAGTTAGCTATCTTGCTTTTAGTTAAAGGTGTTTGCAAACTATGGAAAAAAGAATGTGAATCTTTCAGAAGCATCTACTGTAAAGTTTCAGAGAGAACAGAATTAAATTTCAATGTGTTTAGATATATGTTGTATTAGAATTGGTTCACCTTAAATCACTAAATCATTTAAAAAAAATTTAAGTGAACTATTTTCTAAATTGATCTTAAATTTCATTTATGATTGGATGCATCTTCAAAGTAAGTTCATATTTTAAAGTTATATATGTGCTTATTTGTGTGGAGTAATACATAAATAGTCTCCAAATCACTCCAGCATTGAGTTTTTGCTTAGGATATAACTGATTCGGTTCCATGGCTCACAGATAATACAAAATATATTGAAACAATTTGCTGCCTCAATAAATTCGTTTTTGTTTCTCTTTCCTATTTGTGTACCTGTGCTGCCTTTCTAATAGTTTTCAGTATCCTCTCACATAGATTGTTGTTGGATCTTCTGTATACCCACTAAGTTAGTCAGTGAGGTTACTGTGAAATCCATTTTACAGTATAGGAAACAAAGCTCAAGAAGGTACATAATTCTCTGAGTTACATGCTTTTTGAAGGAGGGAGCCATGACTCTAACTTTATTGTTTTATTGTTCCTCCTGCTATAGTTTTTTTCTGATTTCTTATTCCAGTATATTATAATTTTATTTTGCTAAGTATATAAATGGATTTATAATTTAAATTATATATAAATATATAAAATATGTATTTTATTATGAATTTAAATTTGATTAATATTTTAATTATTAAATATTTAATATCCAATCAATATATTTAATCAATATAGAATATAATTGTATATATAAACATTAAATGATATTTATATAAACCATATACAAATTAAATAATTTTTTTAATGCATGGTATTGGTTTGATTAGGTTTTTTTAATGTTTTAGATCTTAGCATTTGCCAGTGATGCCTGCAAAAATGTGACACTACATGTTCCCTCCAAACTAGATGCTGAGAAATTTGTTGGGAGAGGTAAGAAACTGCCAAAATATGTAATAAATCCTAATTTGCTATGATCTTTTAAAAGTTAGTGTAATTTTTAAAATGATAACTACTTTGACACTAATAGTTAAAATGAATATAGTACATGATCATTTGTAATACACGTGCTGTGGTGTCATTCACATGAAAGGGATGTTGTTCTTTATTGAAAAACATGACTATATGAGTAGATAAAAAGGTTTAGTTTCAGTAATAAATTCTTAATATGTTAGATGAAGGATATGGAATACATTTAACATGTTTCTAAAATATTGAGATATAGTATTGAAACTATTTCTTGAGTTTAAAGATATTGTTTTGGATTTTCATCTTAACATTTTGGCATCTTATTGCATTTACTTCCACATATTGTTTCTTATCAATTAATTTTTTTCACATACTCAACTATATGAAAGATCAAGCCAATGAGAACACAAAATATGATTAACAATAGATGTAAAGAGTTCATAATATTTTAATTTAATAACTGCCGATTTTAATCTGCTAGATTTTGTATAACTTATTCAAGTATTCTTATGTATTATTCTATAGCTAATTTCAGTTAGTAAAGAAAAACTTTTTTTGGTGCTGGTTTAAATATTCAAACACAAGTTCACATGCCTTTATGTCAGGGCAAATGTCTCTTCTTTAAGAGGAAATAAAGCAGTAATTAGAAGTGCTGTATAAGCACAACTTAATCAATCATATAGTGTCATATGTCCTTTTAAAAATGCTAAGTTTATAAGTCTCAATAATTAAATTTTTACCTTCCCCCACATGCACAGATGACTATTAAAACTACATATTATTATGTTTTACCTTACAAATGATTGCTGCATATATTTTCTACAGTTAACCTGAAGGAGTGCTTTAAATCTGCAAATCTAATTCATTCAAGTGATCCTGATTTCCAAATTTTAGAAGATGGTTCAGTCTATACAACAAATGCTATTCTTTTGTCCTCGGAGAAGAGAAGCTTTACCATATCACTTTCTAACACTGAGAACCAGGAAGAGAAGAAAATATTTGTCCTTTTAGAGCATCAAACTAAGGTATACAAGACTATATAAATGAAGTATAATGATGTCCTTTCTTCTGGGGTAACTAACATTACCAGGGAAGAGGTGGACTCAGAAAGGATATGGTATAGTTTGTCTTGAAGAAGAATGAAAATCATGAGATGACTTAACAGTGTTTAAAAGGAAAGAAAAGGGTGGTGCAGCATATTAATACATTATTACAGGTCCTTCTCATTTGGGATGTAAAAGGAGAGCTTGGGATAAATTACAGCATGAGAACTTGAGATCAGACACAAAGAAGCTTATCTTGTAGAATGGATTTCCAAAAAGAAGTTTTGGAACTCTATCTCTGGATAAAGAAAAACTTTTTTTCTTGTGTATCTTAGCATAATTTATGGTCTTAGGAAATAGATGACAATTTTAGGAGGAGGTTTGGACCACACGCATGCCTATTGTGTTGGGACACCCAAGATCAAAATGACTTTTATTCAACCACTGGCCATTCCTCACTGCAGTAGTCTGAGAGTTGTCACCATGTTTTTCTCCTCGTTCTGACACAGATCTCTCTGTTGGTCCTCTGGCTCTGCCTAGTTGCTGGTGAGTGGAAGATAATTGTGCTAAATTTAGAAGGGCACATACTCACTTATTTTTTTTGCATATCTCTCCTCCCATGTTTTTGCATGGCAATGTGGCAACAGTAATTTTTTTTTTTCTTTTCAGTTTTGCTTCTAGGCTTCCAATTCCATCTCTCTTTCCTCCATTTTTCCACCAAATCATTTTCTCAAGAGGATTGCTGTGATAACAGTTAGGGCAGCTACTTCTTCATAATTTTTTTTGCAATGTTGAACGTTCAGTTTGGTTTTCAAGCACTACTATGGTCTTATACCTCCCCCAGCTAACCTTCATGAGAGGAGAAAGATGTATCAGAGTTCTAATGTTTGAGAATAAAGTAGTCACTGACTTTATTTTATTTTTTTTCTGTCTTGTAAATTGAGGTATTGAAGAAAAGGCATTCTAAAGAAAAAGTTCTAAGACGTAGCAAGAGAAGATGGGCTCCTATTCCTTGTTCAATGATGGAGAATTCCTTGGGTCCTTTCCCACTTTTCCTTCAACAGGTACAGTTTAATTTCTTTCCGCTGTGGAGGTCTGTGGTTTCCATCTTTTAAAAATTTTGACTGTGCAGTTATTTAAAAATAGGTGTGTGTGAATATATGGGTGAATATGTGTATCATATGTTTTGATATATGGGCATAAATATATCTTTCTATAACTATATACACTTTCTTGAAGTTTTAGCCATGAAAAGGCCGTTATAAAACTGTAAAATCCACCTAGCATTCTCAAACACATGGTTCCTTAATGAATTTTCAAATCAGCAAGGGTATCACAGAGCCTGGGCATAGCCTAGAACAGCAGCCCCCAACATTTTTGGCACCAGGGACCGGTTTCATGGAAGACATTTTTTCCATGGATGGGGTGGGGGTGTGCGAGGTGGTGGGAGGGTGCGGGGGTGGAGCTCAGGAGGTGATGCCAGTGATGGGGAGAGGCTGTAAGTACAGATGAAGCGTCGCTCCCTGGCCCACCGCGCCCTCCTGCTGTGCCCGCCCCCACCATTTCCTAAGTTTCATGGAAGACAATTTTTCCACGTAGGTTGCGGGGGAAACTCTCTTAACTTGCGACTCTGCGGCCCAGTCCCTAATAGGCCGCGAACCGGTAACCGGTCTGTAGCTCGCAGGTTGGGGACCACAGGCCTAGAAAACCCAAAAACACATTCCATAATAAAGGATAAAGTTGCTGATGAAAGATCAAATGCCATGGAGGAGAAAGACACATAGGCTTTTCTATTGCTGTTCTCAAATCCACATCTAAAATCACACTGGATCCACATTTTCTCTCTTTTTTTAACATTTAGTGGAAACTCAATCTTCTTGCCTTCTGCTATCAGTGGTTACTACCACTCAGTCTGTGACTTGGGGTTTTTTCCCCTCACTTCTCAAAATGATGAGAGAGAATCCTTTTTTTATACCCCACCAACAAATTTAATGTAGCCGAGAGAAGAGCATGTTAAAGTTGAGTAAGAAGTTGTCAGAAAATGATTGTGTTAGTCATCCTGGTGTAAAGATAGATAAGATCTTACTGCGAGGATGAATACAGCTTGGGAGAAATTTGCTTTTTGAATCAAGTATAAGAATATCACACATGCCAGGATATTATTCTATTTCTAGTCTCACTCACATTTTTTTTTATCAATTTGCCTAATAATGGAACATGCTGACAACAAAAACTCATTAAGGAAAGTATTTTTTAAATTTTTGACCTTCAGACAAGTACACTTTAAACCTAATATCTTAAATATTATTTCACATATAATAAAAGCTCTGTTTTTTAAAAAAATAGACAACAGAATAATTTTTCATGCTCAGAATACTTTGTTTTCTAAGACAGGAAAACTCTTAAATGTTTGGTCCGTGTGGGCACCATTTAGCCTTTGGGAAACTAAGATGCTACATTAATTTACTCATGCCTTGCTTGTGAAATTTCTCAGTTAGCCTTCCTCATTCTATTGCTGTTTTTTTTTTATTTATACATGATAATAAATTAAGGCAATTATTTATTGTAATAAAATGGCAAAGTGATTGATTGCACAAATATACAGATGAAAGTTCTGCTGAAATAATAATTTGTCTTATGTATATAAAATCTACTTTCTAGGTTCAATCTGACAAAGCACAAAACTACACCATATACTATTCCATACAAGGTCCTGGAGTTGACCAAGAGCCTCGAAATTTATTTTATGTGGAAAGAGATACTGGAAACCTGTACTGTACTGGTCCTGTAGATCGTGAGCAGTATGAATCTTTTCAGGTAAAGCCTAAAGTATATCTAGTATATTCATAATTATTAAGCTTGGCCATTTTATCTCTCCTCTATTCATTTCACCTTTTTCTGTCTTCTGAGTTTGTCACCGATGCTCTGGCTATCTGATAGCACAAAATTGACTTGATGCAAAAAGAATTTTCATAGAATAAATACCATTAGATTCTATTAAATTGTCCTTCGTATTATGGTTTTATTGTTAGTTTTTTTTTTTTTTTTAAAGGAAAAAAAGAGTACCACTTTGGAGAGTAGTTATTAGTTGACAGAAAAGATCTCTGAATCTCTTTATGGTACAGAGATACCATAGGAGTTAAAGGAGGTTCAGAAGATAAATAAACCTTAGTACTTTTGCAGTGGGAAAAAGTTAACTTATGGCGAGCAGGTGAGGAGTGCGGATAGTGTTTAAGCTTATTTCATCCTTTAATCATCTGGTTGACTTACTGTGGTGGAATGTGAGTTAATATGTAAGAATTTTGCCTAATGCTGGTTTGATTTCTCAATGGGACCTGATCATTTTGCTTTACTCAGTTTTAATTATTGTACATCTATTTTAGATGAATTAATTATTCATTAGAAGACCAGATTAATCAGAGAGACATACAAGCTTCTAGTAAAGTATTTCAATTTAGAATTGCTACAGCATGGCCTTCTAAGTACCTATGATGTTCTGCTCTTCTGTGAGAGCTGTTATGAGAAAAATTGGAATTGACATTTATATTATAAAGTCAAAGGAAATTATAAATTATATTCCACACAAATTTATAGCCATTCATTTCTTCTGTTACTGACTTGCTCTTACACATTAATCAGTTCTTATGAAAAGACTTATCTCACTATAACCATCAGTATGCCTATAATTCTAATTAGTAGAAAATAAGATAATGTCCTAGTTAACTGCTTCTGGACAATTTGTAATTACAACAAATCCAAAGTTAAGTAAGATCCAGAAAATTGTATTTAAAATCCATGCACTTGAAACTTTTAAACAAAACAAAATCAAAAAAGTCCTCCAGACTGTTTTGGGAAATAATAATAAAAGCCATTACACTCATGAGCAACAATATAGCAATGGTGAGGAAACTAAAATTATCTGTTACTGTATTTGGTGAATTTAAACTTAGACTGCCATACTGCACCATGAAATTAGCCACTTCCTTCAGCACTAAAGTTAAGCCACATTCAAAAACAATAACAAATGGTGAGACTTATTGCCAAACAGTCTCCAAACTAAAGCCAAAGTGAGTTTGAACCATATCTTATTTTAAAAGATTATTTTCACTTTTTTCTTTATTTTACTCTTTGCAGATAGTTGCCTTTGCCACAACTCCAGATGGCTACACCCCAGAACATCCACTGCCCATGCTAATCAAAATAGAGGATGACAATGATAACGCCCCAATTTTTACAGAAACAACTTACATTTTTACAGTTTCTGAAAATTGCAGAGTTGGTGAGTACCTATTTTAACAAGATATGGTAACTTAAATGTGTTTTATTTCATAAATTGAGTTTCATCCTGGCCATTGGGAAGCAGCATATCCTGGTAGCAAGAACAAGGGACTCTGGGTGGAATTTTATGCTTCCTTTCACTAGCTGTGGGACCCTAGACAAGTTCCCCAACCTTGACAAGCCTTAGTTTCTCCATCTGTAAAATGAGTTATCGATGTACCAGATTGTGATGAAGATTAAATGAAACATAATACACGAGGGATGGCAAGCACAGTACCTGAAATATAGGTATTAATAGATGTTATGTTACCTTCTTGTGGGAGGTAGAATAATGCTTTTAAGAGAACATAGCCCCCCCAAAAAAAGTCTGAGCAATTGGAGAGTTAGTCTTGAAAATATCTACTGATGTTCTATAGTGAATAAATGGTTGACAGTATTCTGGGCATGATCATTCAAGTCATTGAGAATAACACAAATGTTTTCTCAAGCCTGTGAAAATGGTACATTTTAGTTGGAAGTCAGAATGCAGTTTTTAAGACTTCCTCTACAAAGGTCTAAGTGAACCAAGGATTTTTAGAGAAAATTGGCTCATAAGGTCAAATTTAAGTACAGGCTTACAAATAGAAAAAAAGCTAAAGAGTGATTAGAGTTGTGTAGAAGTACAAAAGTCATGGGGGGGGTAATATCAACGTTTATAAAAGCATACATTAAATATAGTAAGAATGGGTATGATCACCAAATTCCAAAATATTAGAACATTATGATATTTAAAAGGAAGTGATGCTTTATGTAGAGATTGGCAAACTTATAAAAGCTGTGGCTCTGATATATAATAAAGTGGTCCCCAACTTTTTTGAGGTGGGTGGAAAGGAGTGAAATAAATGGGAGTTTGAAAATGTGAAAGTTTTGGGAATTAAGGAGGATTTGATTTTTCCATATGTAGGTTCTACTGTGGGACAGGTATGCGCAACTGACAAAGATGAGCCTGACACGATGCACACACGCCTGAAGTACTCTATCATTGAGCAGTTCCCAGCATCACCCACCCTATTCTCTATGCATCCAAAGACAGGTGTGATCACCACAATATCCTCTCAGCTAGACAGAGAGGTAACATAAATATTTATAAATAAAAATTGATTATAACATGGCTATTTAATAGTACTTGTATATCTCCTATAGTTGTGTTTTTCAAAAGCATGTTGTGAATCTAGTTTTAGAAAAATTATTATTTTAAGTGTGTTAATGGAGGTCATTAGATAACCTTTGAGGGTCGTATCTTTGAACTATTCATTCATTCTTTCCTGAATTATATGTTTTATACAGTCAAATTTCCTAATATAAATATCTATCTATTAGGTCCTAACTATGAAAAGTGAACATTTTGGAAATATGCAGAAATTTGTTATCCACAGAGAAAGAAATGCTTCTATTTTCTGTCTGTCATGTCTTCAACAATCTCATCTACATTCTTCCCCTTATATAAATGAAAAGGAAATCTATAGCTCTCTAATCTCCGGTTTGCCATTTTTAATTGATTACTAGACATCTTAATTTGGATGTCTCACAGGTACTTAAGATGTATTAATAACACATCCAAAACTTAACTTGTTGTCTTTTCTGTCAAACATATTCTTTTCCCATGTTTTCTAGTTAAAATAATAATAATACATTCTTTATTAATAACTTTATATTGTCACCTTGGAGTCATGTTCTCTAAATTCTGTTTGGTGTTACTTTTTACTCCCCTACATCAAATCACTTTCCAAAGCACATTGATAATACTTCTGAGATTATTTTATAATAATATAGTCTGTTTCCATGGCAATATCCTAATTTAGTAATTCATTCACTTAGTTATTCATCTATTACTTCCTCCACCAACCATTATTCACCTGAATTCTTATAGCATTTTGTTTTTCCCCTTACTACATTTATAATCCTTAATCTTAAAAGAATAGTAATAGATGCCTATATTTCTTTAATTCTTAAATCTTCATATCAGATTAATTTTCTCTCCCTTTTCCTACCCCTCTTGTATTAGAGAAGTGTTCCTCCAAATTTCTGGTCTCAGTATCCCTTTACATTCTTAACTATTGATGAGGAACCCAAAGATACTTTGCTTATGAGGATTGTATTTATCTATATTTGCTATTAGTATTTAAAATGAGAAAAGTTCAAAATATGTATTAATTTACTCATTTAAAATAATAAATGCATTACATGTTATCATAGATAAAATTTTTATAAAAAGTAAGTCTATTTTCCAAAACAATAAATAATTAATGAAAGAGTGGCATTATTATGCATTTTTCCAAATCTCTTTAATATCTGGCTTAATATAAGAGATACGGGTTCTCTTATCTCCTTCTGCATTTAGTCTGTTCTAATATGTAGTTTAGCTGAAGTATATGAAGAAAATCTGACATGATATGAAGTTAGAAAATATAGGAGTATTTTAATAGTAATTTCAGATCATTGTGGATATTCTTCTTTTGATAGTACACCAAAGCTTGACAAGTGGCAATTTGCTAAAAGTTTTTTGCGCTGTGGACTCAAGCCTTACCAGTGAACTTTGGTACTTTGTTACATTAAAGTCCATTGGTCTGTCCTGTATTGTGAGTGGATATTTTACTGACATGATTTTGTAATGTCATGCATGGGTCATTTGGAAAATGTTAGTTCACAGCTATGCAGATCCTCTAAATATTGACATATTTCATTAAACAATATAAAAAAAATCACCTCTTCACCTCCACTGATATCACAATGGTTGATAAAAGTAATCCAAAATTCTCATTTTTTGTGTGAAAACTCCAATTTATCATTGGCAATAAAGAGTTGTTTTCCTTGAAGTTACAGCCTCACTTTGTGTTTGAGAACATGTCTTCCAAATACACTAGTATGAATAACCATAGCTGTCTTTCATGTAAAAATGATGCTTTAAGGAAAAAGAAAAAAGAAAAAACATCAACAGTTTGTTTAGCTCACAAATCACTCACACGAGTACTTTTCCTTGGATAGATCCTTCTGACAGAATCATCTGAAAACATTTGACCAATGAAGTTTACCCAATAGTGTTCTCTAGTAACATTTTGACCCCATGATTCCAGTTTTCGTATGTTGCATACAATCTACTAAGCCCTTCAAACATTAGAATTCCTCTCCCATATGAAGATTTTACAAGTAAATATTTAGGATAATGAAACTTCATTACTTTGTTTTATCAGCCAATCACTTATTTGCAATAAATCTTAGTTCACTACAAAAAAAATACATATTCCCTTTTATAAGTATAGCAGCATGAAGTTCTTAAAAGTTTCAGTAAAAATAAGGCCATTATTTTTCAGATCTATATATGCGGTGGGTAATGAGGGAGGAGTAAATCAAGAAAATTATATGTGTAAAAAGCACAGAAATAGAAAGAAACTTGAGTTTTATTTTGGGTAATACATAAGAACAATAAAGTTTAAAAGGTGACGGAATTAGGGGAAGGAGGTGGCTTTGTAAGAAGGACAAATATTTTAGGTAAAAAGTTAGGATAGATTTTTACATATTATTTTGTCTTATGAAAAGAGCTGAGGAAAGGTAATCATCATCACCATTTTATAGAAGAGGAAACCTAGGAAAAGAGAATTTTGTAACTACCCAAGATTGCATTTGCTATTTTTGAAGTTGGGACTGGAACCCAAATCTCCTAATGCTTAGTCTGGAAAGCATTATTATGTTGTTTTTAATCCTTCCATATTTCAATCACTTATAATAAATGAAACCAGTATGATGTGAAACACATTTGTTTAAAGTAATGATAAATGTTCTATGATATTTGATGAACAGGAAACCCTAAGAGCCAGATTCTGTTTTCCTTGGAAAGAAAAAATTACATAGCCCTAGACCTTTATTTTCATGCAAATTTAATGACCTTTTGATAGATGTAAAGAAAATCTTTAAAATCTGTATTTTTTCACAAGAGGGTATTTCACTTTATTGTTTTATTAAAATACTGCTATGTGTTTTTTTAAACATCAGAATGCACTTTGGATAGGAGATAAAGATTTTGATTCATTACCAGGCAATTTTAAATGCACTTATGGCTACATAGCTCTTCTCTTTCTGTTGAATAAGGAGAAAACTAATTGACTCTATATTCTATGAATTGATAGCACTTTAAATTTGAGAAACTACTCAATATTCATAAATTAATTAAAAATTACAAGTGTGAGGAAGTTATTCTTCTGTACATGGACACTATGAAATTTAATAATGTATCCCTTAAACTATTAATGCAAAGAAAATTATAGAGTGTAAATTAGAATTTCATATGTAATGTTGCTGCTTTCACTGACTAATTAAATTTTTTCTTTGTTTTCAGTTTATTGATAAATATCAATTGAAAATAAAAGTACAAGACATGGATGGTCAACCTTTCGGTATGTACACAACTTCAACTTGTATCATTAATATTGGAGATGTGAATGACAACTTGCCAACGTTTACCCGCACTTCTGTAAGTATGTGATATTAATTAAAGACAAATGTATAGCTCAGTGTTCATTGTTCAATATGCATTTCTCCATCCATACCTCATGATTTCAAATGAAGTACCTCCCTAACGTAACAGTTCTTTGATGTTAGGGTTTAAAATCATGTAAATATAATACTTGGAAATTAGAAGAATAGGACTTACTTCACACAGTGTTCTTTTCTTTGTGAAAGTTATAATACTAACGAGACTCTATTTCTTTTTATTGTTTTAGTATGTGACTTCAGTGGAAGAAAATACAGTTGATGTGGAAATCTTACGTGTTACCGTTGAGGATAAAGATTTAGTGAATACGGCTAACTGGAGAGCTAATTATACCATTTTAAAGGGCAACGAAAATGGGAATTTTAAAATTGCAACAGATCCCAAAACCAATGAAGGAGTTCTGTGTGTAGTTAAGGTAAGAATAAATTAGTAAATTAGTTATTTGCTATTTATAATATCATATGATAGCATACTAGAGTTTAATGTAAAGAAAGGTATTCTGGTAAATGTAGGAATAAAATAGATGTGTAGGTAAATGTAAATGCTATGTTCTTCATATATATAATGGAAAGAATATATTCATCTTTGGTAACCTATTGTCAAGGCATGATTTTAAAATATATTATATATATGTGTGTGTGTTCAATTACCCAATACCACTTAACAATTCAAAAACAAGCACAGCTTTGATGCCAATGGGATGGTGCCAAACCTTCCTAGCCAGTTCTTTCTGTGTCTGGGTCACTCCACTTATTTACTGAATTTCCCAAATGATGAGTTATTCCTGGTCAGACCCACAGAGAGGCTATTCGTAGGTTGTTTGCTCATCTGTTTTCATTGTATATTACATTCTTAGCATCCAGGTTCAGAATGAGAATCCTCAACCATTCAAAGATGTAAATACTTCTAAAATTTGTTTCTAAAACCATTGCACGGCATCTGAGAAGAACCTGCTGCTAATTCACGTAGCCAGAGTTAGCACATAAAGTGTTCTAGCTCCTTTGGCCTTGGACAGAGTCATAGGCTTATTTCTGCTGTGTCTTTGACTAGAACATGGTTCTAGTTGTGGGTCTATACAGTTTTCCTTTTGTACATGTTCACAGCGAGCATGGATCAAAAATGATGAATCTTTTTTCCTTATAGTGATGAAAATTAGCTGCAGTTTATGGACTAATTTCTCTGTTTGAAAACAGCAAAGAAGTATCCATTCAATCTTGTCCCTTTTTTTCACCTGACCCCTGCCTCAATCCTTGGTATTCTCAGAAGGAAATTTATCTTTATGAAGTCCAAGACTTGAAAACATTTCTGTCTTCTAGGATATGGCTTTACTCATTCTCATTACAACTATATATCAGGCAAATAAAATGAAACCTTTCTCAAACTTGGTACTTCCGGTTTTTAAGAAAAGAACTGGAATTGAAGAAAAAAAAAAAAAAGAAAGAAAGAAGAAAATGTAACGTCCATAAGCTTTCTCTTTTTTTGTCCCTTCCCTCTTAAAGCATTTTAAAAAAATTTGGCTACTTTTTCTACCTCAAATCAGATACAAATAATAATTTTATTCATCTCAGGAGGGTTAGACAAGCTGTCCTAAAACTTTTGGTGTAGTAAATAGCTATTGGTTATGTTATGAACCCCCTAAAGGAGTATCTCATGTATTAACATCCAGGCACCTTTATTATTAATAAATATTTTCTTTATTGGTACCTATTATACTACTTGTCTTAAATTTAGAGTTAGGGAACCATATTTTGTCTTTTTTGCCAGTTCCACCCAAATACTGAATCGGTGGAAGGATTCCCCTTCCCTCTCCTACCACCAGTTTCAGGGTGTATGTTTAATACTCTCATGACTATTTCCAATACAGCACTTGGTATTTCCAAATTTAACAGGTTATACATACTACTTAGCATTGCCAAATATCAAATGGGTTAATTGGATTTTGAACACATTTGCTTTTATAGCCGTTGAATTATGAAGAAAGGAAACAAATGATCCTACAAATTGGCGTAGTTAATGAAGCTCCATTCTCCAGAGAGGCTAGTTCTAAATCAGCCATGAGCACAGCGACAGTCACTGTCAGTGTGAAAGATCAGGATGAGGGCCCTGAGTGTAGCCCTTCAGCACAAACTGTTCGAATTAATGAAAATGCACCAGTGGGAACAACAGGCAGTGGATATAAAGCATACGACCCAGAAACAAGAAGTAGCAGTGGCATAAGGTATCTCTAATTCTGTTATCGTTAACTCTAAATTTACCGTGTTTTTAAAATTTATAACTTATTTTGATACCAGTATTATAATTTGGCTTATGAGAATTTTTATTATTTTAATTCATCATTACTAACAGGTATAAGAAATTGAATGATCCAAAAGGGTGGGTCACCGTTGATGAAAATTCTGGATCAATCAAAGTTTTCAGAAGCCTAGATAGAGAGGCAGAGTTCATCACAAATGGTGTATATAATATTACAATCCTTGCGTCAGATTCAGGTAAGAACTTTGTTTTTAAGCCAGCTACATACATCCTCAGCTACGTATATCCTCAGCGTTTAAACCAGCACCATGCATTTTTAAGCCAGGAGCTGCTACATACACTCTCAGTTTATTCATTTCTCTCCAGAATGATGTATAAAGTAATTAAAAGGTTTGCTGTAATTTATTAACTCATGTCTATTTTCTAATAGCATCCTCAGTTTTAAATGTAATTATAAAGCAATTTAGTCACAGAAACACTTGAAACCATAATTTATTAAACTTAAATAATCATTAGTAATTGAGAAAATTACTTCAGTAAAATTAGTTTTAATTTATCTATTCATTTTTCTTAAAATATTCACTTTGGCAGGAAAGTTCATTATGAGGAGAATGTACTTATTGCCACATAATACATTTTTGGAAAACAGCTTTAACTTTTTATGCGAAACTAACAATATAGTTGGAGGCTAAAATTCTGATTAAAGACATTATAAAAATAAATCATAGTCACAATTAATAACATAAAATTGGAGACACAAATACTATGAATTTGTATAATCATATAAAATATAAAATTTTGTTCTGTGCATCCTACACAATTGGGAGAAAGATGAATATATTGATTATATATGAGACCCATTTAGTACATAAAATACAATTTTATCATAACTGGAATTTGAACTTTGTCTTGTAAAATAAACATGCTAACTATAATAAACATAAATTATTATGCTATAGCTTGAAAATTAGAATTTAGAAATGATTTTGGAAGATAATGTAGGTATTTCATTTCTCTCTAAATTAATGAGAAATGACTCAAATCCATTTACTGAATTGGTAAAGTTGTAATCATTACTGGTTTATCTTCAGCAATTGAAGACTGTCCTTTAAGGCCTCCGCTGCTCCTGTCCCTTTGCCAAGAAATACTTTTTGGTCAAAGACAAATGAAAAGAAGAAAGATAACATGAAAATAAAATTCATTATTTTTACATTTTTAATAGCACTTAGAAAATGGTTTATTTGTAGATGAGATAAAAATTGCTGTCTGAATTTTGGCTGTAATTTTGTTCTACATTCTCCTCTATTGTGGAAGAGAGAATAATTGAGAGATCAAATATTTTTATGGAGTTGAGATGAGGCACTGTTATAATCGCCATTGTGGTATCGAATAAAGGTGTAATGGGGCCTTTCCCATTCATTTCTTTGGAAGAGGGTGGGAATCATTGTGTTACCTCCCAGTGAGGGAATTGTGAATCAACCATTCTACATCATTTTTTATTTTGAATTAAATGAACTGAGATCGTACCAAAGTATGCCATTTTTTTTTAAACCTTTTCCTACAATCTGTACTGGCTAATTCATTTGGGCCCTCCCTGCTGCTTCCTAATGAAAATGCTCTCCTCCTGAGCACTGATGTCTGGGGCTGGTGCTCCCTCCTCACCTTCCTATGTCTCCACGACACTTGCTTCTTCCTTTTAGAGGAACGAATAAAGGATGTAGAGACAGAACTCCTGGATTTGTGTTTGCCTTTGGACTTCATAATTGCGTCACTAATTTGAGGCATAGACCCATGACTGCTTTTTCTCTGAATCCCCTAGACTTTCCAATGCAGTGCCTTGTGCAGGGTAGTTATCCAATAAGTTTTTACTGAATATATAGATAGGTGAATTATTTCGGCTACATCCCACAGTGATTATTTCAATTTCAGTAATTTTCTACTTCTAGAGTCTTCCACCCTTTGAACATTACCATGTACTATTTTTGTTGGAATCTTCCAAATATACCTCTTCTATTCAATTTCTTTGCTCCAAAACCTCTAAGCTCCCTAGTCTGCCTTTCAAAGACCCCTAGCCCTTCCCTCCAGTGTCAGCTTCCACCTATCTACCTTCCTGTTCATTGTCTCCAGATCATGGGTGTTTGTAACATATTCTCCCATCTCCTTGAATTTCTCTGTGCTTTGAAATATATCACAAGTGCCCTTGTTTGTACTCCCTTTCTCCTCTTAAAAATCAGTCAAAACTTATTGCTATGAAAATGTCTATGTTTATTGCAGTGATCTAGCGAATGAATAAACTCATCTAAATCGCAGTCATTGTCAGTACAATCCTTTTGAAAGTAGTAATATTTTTCTGTTAACATTCCCCAAGGACGTAGCCTGTGACTGCCTATCATTATATTAATAACTTATAAATTATAGGTGCTCAATAAATATTGAAACTTTTTTCAGTGTATAATTTCCTTGTGAAAACATAAAACATAAAAAAGCGTTATTTTCACTTTTCTAGTTGGGCGATCATGTACTGGGACACTGGGAATTATCCTGGAAGATGTGAACGATAACGGCCCATCCATACCTAAACCGGCGGTGATCATCTGCAAAACCGTCACATCAGCTGCGGAGATTGTTGCTGTTGATCCTGATGAATCCAGGCATGGCCCACCCTTTGACTTCAGTTTGGAGACTTCTGACTCAGAAGTACGGAGAATGTGGAGACTGACAAAAATTAATGGTGAGTATTTTTAAACACTGCTTTGTCCTTTTCAACATCAAGATGTCTATAATACTTTTTCCTAATGAATTAGAAGAATAATTCACTATATGGGAACCACCAGTGAAAATTTCTCAGTTTTGGAGTGGTGGGAAGTGGGCCTCTCCAATGTCTGCCCCTGATCCTATGCCAGGATTCCCTTAGGTGTGTGATGAATTCTCATTCCCACTCCAGATACACACTCACGTTCCCTTACTTAGACTAAGTCTAATGCAATCTCTTTTTAACTTGTGTGCCTCCCACCTACATAGATCTTTTTTTACATAGTTTCCTAGGTCATAAGGGAGCCCCCATGTCTTGCAGACTGAGTCCCCAGAAGCAGAGTCTGAGACTTTGAGGGTATCTCCAATAGAATGTTCATTAAGGAATTTGCTTGGGAGCAATAGCTGTGAAAAGAAAGGAAGCAGGATTGGGCAAAAAGACAAGTGAAGCTGCTGCAGTGCGGGTCAAATGACAGCCTCAGCTAATCCCACGGGGAGTCTGAGCTAAATGGCCCTTCAGAGGGTGGCCAGTCCATCGCCTGCTCTCTCTTATTGCTCAGTCAGTGCATGTGGGCTGCCCAGAGGGACAGGAGCTTTGGCAAGAAGGCACAATCACTGAAGGTGCCAATGGCCTCCCAAGCAGCTGTGACAGTAGGTGCTTCATTGCAAGGGGAGCTGGTGAACACTACAGTGTCTACCACACTGTCCTCCCCTCTGCCACTGTGCTGACTTCTGACCATTTTGTGTGTATTGTGTACTCCTTGGGATTCTCCCCCAACCTGGTTCCTAGTCTGTAGTTTTGATGTTAGCCCAGAAGGATCTATGGGTGATAAGAAAGACAAAATGAAGGGACTTTCTCTCCATTACCACCACTGCCTCCCTCCCTGCATCAGCTCCTAACTCTTTGGCACATTCTCCATCTCCTGCTTGCACTGCCCATGGACCATGGATTCATGGTCTACCGGCTGCCATGACTCCAGCACCAGAATGGGATTTGCCTTTAAAATGCTCTTGAATATTTTTCAACCCCACACGTCCAGTGAATATGTCTCAACCTCCTATTATGACAAATTAGAAAGGTTGTAAAGAATGCAAAGGGACAATTGGATGGGAAAAGATAAACAAGGATCTATAGAAGTAAGGTACCATGTCTTGGATCCTGCTCTGTGAACTGACAAGATTTTCAGTTTTTGTTTTGTTTGTGGGTTTTTTTTGGTTTTTTTTTACAATATTCTGGAGTGTGTGGGTGTGAGTGTGGTTATTGTTTTTTTCTTGGGAATAATTAAATAACCTTATTCTTAGAGTTTGCCCTTTCTACTTACTTGGTGTCATGGTATTATTTCTTTTTACATAGTATTGATAAGGTGGTAATTTTTTTTCAATATTCATACTTAGTAAAAATAAAACTTTGGCAGCAGTGTGTTCAAAAACTTTGTCATTTTAAAGATTTACTGGTCTGTGTAGTTATCCAAAAGCCTGGAAAACACCAAGGTAAGAAGACCATACCCTAAAGAGGCTTTGAAGTCAGACAGGCTTAGTGTCAAATGCTGGCTCCATCATTTGTTACTATAGTTATGTCAATCTGAGCATGCTATTTATTTTTATTTTTTGAGCACCCATTTCCTCATGTGTAAAATGGGATTATTTGAGGGAGTAAATGAGATATGAATGCAGTAGGCCATGGCACATTATGAATCATAAGTTTTGGTTCTGTCAGTGTTGTTGTATTGTGGTTTCTCTTAAAGTGGAGTTTTAATTCAATGATTTCTTTACCTGAACATTCAAATTTACATTTAAAGCTTTAAACACTACAAAAAACGAGAATGTCACACTGGGCAGTGAAGTGGGAGAGGGATTGTTCTCTGGCATGTGGCAACTACATTTAGAGCAGTATTATATCTTTAGCTTTGAACTTAAGATTATACTGGCTTTTGGTCTGGATATTTTCTGTCCTCGATGTAAAAAACATTCATCAAAACTAAGAAATGTGTATTTGGTCCTAGTGTCCTTTTGAACCAGGAGATGTAGGTTCCAGTAGTGCGACTCAGGACCTGCTAATATGTTTATGGTCAGGTGTGTTTGAAGTTGTCACAATCCATCTCTGGCAATAAGTCACAAGTATTTATGTTTATTTGGCACAATTTATGAAAACAAAGTAAAAGGAAACATCCCGAATTTTAGCCTGTTATTCTGATGAATCATGTACAAGGAAATATACACTGACTGGTTTAATTAAATATTTTAAAGATATGATAAAAACTGATCTTTTAAGTCTATCAGTTACGATAGGAAGGATTTTTTTACAAACAAAATATATTATTATAAGAGCCAAAGACCTTTATAAGAGTCAGACAGACTCTTATATGCAGTATAAGACAGTATATGTCTTATACAGACAGACTTTTATATGCAGTATGTTTGCAATGGCTATAGATTAGAACTACTCAGTTCATTCACATTTAGAATCTTCTAGTAGTTGTGCTGTCCCATCAGGAATGCTCCTTTGTAAGGAACTCTGATAACTACCTGATAATTAGTTACACTCAGAAGAAATTGATGGCATTCTATAATGCTTGGTTTTATTTATTTATTTTTTCAGATACAGCAGCACGGCTTTCCTACCTGAATGATCCTCCATTTGGACAATATGTAGTTCCTGTCAGAGTTTCAGATAGACTCGGCCAGTCTAAAGTCACTTCATTGACTGTCACGCTATGTGACTGCATTACCGAAAATGACTGCACATCGCGTGTAGGTCCAAGGGTTGGCGGAGGAGAAGTAAAGCTTGGAACGTGGGCTATCCTTGCAATACTGTTGGGCATAGCATTGCTATTTTGTAAGTCCTTTTTCGAATTCCAATAATAACCTGTAGAGTAACTTTCAAGAAACATTCTTAGAACCAACACTATTACCTATAGTGGGTCATTTGTATATAGCTGTATTTCAATTTAGCGTGCACATATATTTCATCTATATATTTTAAGTGCGTTTGTATATAGTTCTAATGTCTCCTCAGTTAGCATGGACACGAAATTCACTGTGGAAATACAGCATGTGAAATGTAGAGTATCTGTGTAGGGCAGACTTTGCTATCGTATACTGCTTTGACACTAGCAGTCATGTTTATATGCTCTAGAAGACTGTCTTTAAATATACACTTTTTAATTTATGATTTATCTGCGTATTAATCATTATAAATTCATAACTTCACATGATTTTATGATAAACTCAAGTAATTTCTTCCTTCCTCCAGGTATCTTGTTTACGTTAATCTGTGGGGCTTCTAGGATGACCCCACAACCAAAAGCGTTTCCTGATGACTTAGCCCAGCAGAACCTAATTGTATCAAACACAGAAGCACCTGGAGATGACAAAGTGGTAAGAAGTCTGTCTTTTTAAAATGAATACAAAGGATGAATGAGCCTATAATATATATTTCCTCTAAAATTACCTTTTCTGAGAAAAGCTCTTTTGATACCAGGTAACTTTACCGTAAAATTTCATCCGTCCCATGGCACAGATAAAATGACAATGATTTACATGTGATACATGGTATTTCAATTTGGCCAGAGAGTGTTACTTAATAGTGAAAATCCTTTGGTGTGTCATTATTATTTTCTATTTCAGATGTTCCATGGTTTTAATGTTAGGCCTGGTCTTTCTTACATATTTAAATTGTTGTTTGTACTGTAAAAATGTTTCATTTGATTTTTAATTAAATCACAGATTACCAGCATAATTGTTTTAAAGTTTTTTCTGGCAACAGCAATAAAATTAGTACAAGCTTTGATCATCGTGGGAAGAACTTTAATGGATTATTTTTGTCTCTAATATGGGGGTTAGGAAAGAGCTTGAGGCCAAATACATGACGTAGCAGCCCTAGCAAGTGGCCACACGGCTCCAACTTTGTTTACTAGCCCAATATTTGGAAGAGGAACATGTAAATTCCTTATAAAAAGCTTAATTGATGATGAGGGCAGGACAGATTTCTAAAACAAAAGCATGCTGGCATCTAGGAAGGGATTGAAAAAGATAAAACAAATAATATTAGACTTTCCAAAAATACAGCACAGAGTGTGGCCAAAGCTTTGGTGTTCTTGGTATTTTCCCTGCTTGATTTATTTGTATTTATTTAGATGGGAAGGATTTATTATTGCAGTTAAGATTTTTATGGCAACTTTATTTATATTCTTTTTGCTTTAGTTGAAGGACAACTGAATTAGATGCTAAAAAGAAATACTGATTATTGTTTCTGTTTCTGCTCTAGTTAGGTAAAACGGATTGAGTTTAAACTAAGCAAGGTAAATATATATGTGAGACAATAGTGCTGATTTTGAGGTGTGCAGTGCTGGAAGGACTTAACAACTGAAGTTGTACACTGCTCTAAGAAGCTTTTAAAGAAAGAATACACATCAGGCTTTCTGATTTACCTCCAAATATTAACCACTTGACATACGTGATTTGCTTCGTACATTAGATACTACAGTAAATTCTGGGGTTGTAATAGTTAGGTACTCAGGATTAACATGACAGATTTAATTCCTGCCCTCAGAGAGCTTACTTTCTAGCACACAAAAAAACCATGGCGTTATCTGCGTGATGTTGTTCTTTTTCGTTGTTCCTTTCTGTATTTCCCAAATGCAAACTGTTTTCATTCCAGTGTTCTACGAATGGCTTCACAACCCACACTGTGGGCACTTCTGCTCAGGGAATTTGTGGCACCGTAGGATCAGGAGTCAGACATGGAGGGCAGGAGACCATTGAGATGGTAAAAGGAGGGCAGCAGACCCTGGAATCCTGCCGGGGAGCTGGGCACCATCACACCCTGGACTCCTGCAGGGGAGGACACGTGGAGGTGGACAACGGCAGATACAATTACTCAGAGTGGCACAGTTTCACTCAGCCCCGACTTGGTGAAGTGAGTTTCCCTGAGTGTCCTACAAAGCTATTTTGATTTCCTTTGAACTTTAGAAGTGATCTCAATTTCGTGTTTATTTTGATCTTTATTTTCAATTAATTATGGATCTGCTGATTAGAAAATTATTATTTTTCCTTAATTTCGATTGAGTTATGTTCAGATTTAAGCCGTGATTTACTTTTTCGCATATTTTGTTTGGTTTTTAATATTCTTACTGAAATAATGTGGGATGATATTTAAATTATTCTCTCATGACTTTGTGCTAATATTTCCTATCTGGCAACTCCTGTCTTAGAAACCAAAAGTGCGGGCCAGGCGCGGTGGCTCACGCCTGTAATCCTAGCACTCTGGGAGGCTGAGGCGGGCAGATCGCTCAAGGTCAGGAGTTCGAAACCAGCCTGAGCAAGATCGAGACCCCGTCTCTACTAAAAATAGAAAGAAATTAATTAGACAACTAAAAATATACAGAAAAAATTAGCCGGGCATGGTGGCGCATGCCTGTAGTCCCAGCTACTCGGGAGGCTGAGGCAGGAGGATCACCTGAGCCCAGGAGTTTGAGGTTGCTGTGAGTTAGGTTGATGCCACGGCACTCTAGCCTGGGCAACAGAGTGAGACTCTGTCTCCAAAAAAAAAAAGAAGAAACCAAAAGTGAGGTACAAGCCATACCAGCGTGTACCACCATCGCTGTGCCTACCTGGGAAGATCTGAGCCCACATCAATTTGGCTTCAGTTTAATGGATACATTTCACTTTCAGCT
>CAUYRT010072776.1:0-11630 GCA_963574885.1 Lepilemur ruficaudatus
CATCCTTTCTTATGTTTATTTTTTCAATTTAAATTTTTTATGTTTTTTGTTTCAGCATATTATGTATGGGGGTGCAAATGTTTAGGTTATATATATGGCCTCTGCCCCACCCAAGTCAGAGCTTCAAGCATGTCCATCCCCCAGATGGTGCACACCCCTCCCCCCCGATCCCATCTGCCCAACACCGGATGAATGTAACTGCTATATGTGCACTAAAGTGTTGATCAGTTAAGTCAGTTAATACCAATTTGATGGTGAGTACATATGGTGCTTGTTTTTCCATTCTTTTGATACTTCACTTAGTATCGCATGCTACACATCCATTAAAGGGATGATAAATAGAATCTATATAGAACTCAAGAAAATCAGTAAGAAAAAATCAAACAACCTTATCAAAAAGTCGGCAAAGGGCTTGAACAAAAACTTTTCAAAAGAAGATAGACTAATGGCCAAAGAACTTATGACAAAAAGCTCAACATCTCTAATCACCAGGGAAAAGAAAATCAAAACCACAATGAGATATCACTTAATTCCAGTGAGAATGGCTTTTATCAAAAAGTCCCAAAATAATTACTGTTGGCATGGATGCAGAGAGATAGGAACAGTCATACACTGCTGGGGGACTGCAAACTAGTGCAGCCTCTGTGGAAAATAATATGGAGATACTTCAAAGAGCTACAAGTAGAACTACCATTTGATCCAGCAATCCATTACTGGGCATCTACCCAAATGAAAAAAAGACATTCTATAAAAAAGACATATGCCCTAGAATGTTTATAGCAGCACAATTCACAATTGCAAAGATGTGGAAACAACCCCAAATGCCCATCAATACATGAGTGGATTAATAAAATGTAGTATATGTGTATCACGGAGTTCTCAGCCACAAAAATCAATGATGATCTAGCATCTCTTGTATTATCCTGGATAGAGCTGGAGCCCATTCTACTAAGTGAAGTATCCCAAGAATGGATAAACAAGCACCACATGTTTTCATCATCAAATTGGTATTAACTGATCAACACTTAAGTACACATATAGTAGTAACATTCATCGGCAGATGGCGGAGTGGGGGGATGGAATGGGTATATACACACCTGATGGGTGTGGTGCATATCATCTGGGGAATGGACATGCTTGAAGGTCTGACTCACGTGAGGCAAAAGCAATATATGTAACCTAAACATCTGTACCCCTGTAATATGCTGAAATAAAAAAATAAAATAAAATGAAAAACATACAAAATTTTTCTATCAAAGATTTGAGATTTTATATAAAAGCTATTTTTTCTTTAACAAACATATAGACGGTATTTATGGAATGCCTACTATGTACTATGCAGATGAATGAAATTATTTGATCTTCAAAGCCACCTCATTTAAGCAATAAGGAAACCAAGATGTGAAGAAATTAATAACTTTCTAAGTTTCCTAAAGATTGTAACCAACAACACACAGATGTAAGAGAGGAGTAATGTATAGATGTAGAAAAATCATATCATATTTTATTGATTATTTTCACTGAATTTATTTAAGTAATTCATGTCACTGTGGTAAGAAACCTACCATTGATTTCCATTGCCGATGATTCTATTGCTCAATGGATTCTTGCTCTTTCAAAAATAATAACTTCTAATTTATATGCTACACTAAGTGTGTGCTTTTACTTCTGCATAGCTCATTTCAAAGCAAAAGTAATTTTGAAAATTTTACAAAACATTATGATAACACAGTTGCTTAAGGAAATGCTGCATTCTGCAAATAATGTTTCACTCTTAGATGCATTTCCTAGAGATCAAAACATTGTGTTGCTGGGGCATTTATTTGCTTTCTACCACTGCTTCTCCAGAGCAAAGAGCTATATGTAGGATAAAATGATCCAAAGCATTAAAATAAAGAGAAACTCTTGTTAAATGCTTCCCTATTTCATAAAAGAAATGCTCCCCACTAACCCATATTGAGTCATATATTTGACTTACAAAAAGCATCTGAAGAATAATGTTAGGCATGATGATTCTCAAAGAAGTCCCAGAGAGCTTCAAACCTTCCATCAGGCAATAATGAAGACATGAATTGTGTCCCACACTTTCAGCCAGGGGGATTTGAATGAAGAGATAGTGACTTTATCCAGTCCTGAAATACCATGCTTTTAGCATAATCTAATATTGAAGCCCTGGGAGAAAAAGAGACGGAGCTATGCACACTTGTATGAGATTGCGATCCCTGACATAATGACTCTCTTCAAGTGCAAACTCCAGACAGCTGATCATATTCCAGAGACATGACTCAGTTAAACAGATCAGATGGAATTATAGCACCACCATGTCCAGTTCCTGATTGATCCTGGGCTTTCCCCTTTTCATAAGTTCCATTCTTTTTCTTATTGTTCATGATTCCACCAACAAAAATAGTTCCTTGGCTTAAAGGAAAAAATTTTTTCTCATGTGGAAGTGGCAAGAATCAACTAATGTATAATAACTAGAAGTATTTACTTAAAGTTTGTGTTGCACATCTTAGGAAGAGAATGACAAATTAAGTAACATGAAGCATTTCCTTTGCATGTAGCACTGCCTCTTTGAGCAGGAGTCAAGGACCTCTAGAAAATAGACCACTGGAATGCTCCTCATATTTGCACAGTGTTTTAGCATTTATCAAGTTCTATCTCACATATTTAGCTTTATAACAGCCCTCTGAGAAAGAAGGCAGCATTACCATCACTTTCTTTGAAAAATGACAAAAACTGATGCTTAAGACATTGTTCCTTAGGTTCTATAGCTGGTGAGTGAAAGATGTGGGATTAGAATCCATATCTTCTGAAGCATGATTTAAGGATCTTTATATGACTCCCACAAACCAGCAGAAACTCTAGAGACAACAGGATGTGTTTATCAAAATGGCAGGCTCAGATCTGGGAAACATTAGGAAATACAAATCTCAGAACTGAGGCAAGGTCTAGCCAGAACTGGGTAATCATGTTATTTGTAGATGAGAAAGATAGTATTAAAAATCATGCCAAGGTAAGAGGTATTTACCAGGATTGTACCACAACGTGGGACACAAAGTCACCCTAAGCCAGATTCCTGTGAATGAGGTCTCACGGGAGGGTGAGACCATTTGAGGACAGAATTCTCAAACTGGAGCCCAAATCTATGTGTTATAACTCAAGGTTGCTGGAGGTCAGTGAGGAGCAAGCGATGAGGGGAGGAAAGGGTAGAGATTAAAAAGAACTGAACATAGTTTCTGGAGATACTGAGCAAACAAGATGCAGGATATAACAATAACAAAATTACAATAATGTGAATACACATATAGTAATAACATTCATCAGGTGTTGGGCAGATGGGAGTGGGGAGGCGGGGATGGGTATGCACACACCTAATGGGTGCAGTGCACACTGTTTAGGGGATAGACACGCTTGAAGCTCTGACTCGTGTTGGGCAAGGGCAATATATATGTAACCCAAACATTTGTATCCCCATAATACACTAAAATTTAAAAAAAAATTAAAAAAAATTGTCAGACTCTCTAACTCAAAAGTATATTCCAAATCATGGTATTTAGTCTTTAGATAAGCATATGCAAGAATATGAGGGAGCACCCAGGTATATATGTAAAATAAATGCCATTAGGGATTTAATTACTCAAATATCTAGTCCTACATGCTTGAAATCATAACAAAATAGCACTTTGGAATCTAAGCTTCAGAAGTATACAGGTTAAAGCTAAGTGCATCACCATTATTTGTGAATGGCAAAGTTAATTCCATTAAGGGGTTCTGTTTCTAAAATCGTGAAATCAAATTGACACTCCATGAATATGACAGCAAATAACATATTCTGTATTCACAATTGACTCATCTTGCCATATCATTAGACTCAATTGAAGGAAATCTATCTGGCATTTATTATTACTATCAATCATTGAGATTATTACTAGCTTTTCCATATTTAACTATTTTTAAGTTCCTTCTATATCAATGACCCTCAAACTTGAATGTTAAAATATTAACCCGTAGAATCCCAGGCATAATTCTCAAATATTCTGATTCCATATACCTGGCATGGAATCTGATAGCCTTCTTGGAGAGATTATGCTTCATGTGATTACTAGAATAGTTTTTTACCTTTTACTTAACTTTTGTTGTTTTGGTGATAAATACATTTTTTTAATTACCAAAATTATTCAGCAAATGTTCAGTGAACATTTGCTCAAATTGTAAAAAAATGGACAATATAGAAAAAGAAAAAAAAACGACTTTTATTACTTGTTGATGATCTCTGTTAACTCCTTGGTAAATATGCTTCTAGAGCTTTCATTTATAGATATAGGATATGACTTTTTGTATGTTCTACATTTATAGTGTATTCTATATCCTATCACTTGTATATTATTTTGGATTTTTTCCAGTTTTATGTGTCCACTGCTCATTTTTAAAAAAACCTTCTCTTTTCATTTCTTTTAAACAGGATAACTTCTATTGATCTTTTTCAAGCTTATTCCACTTATACCACTAGTGGTTAAATAGAAGGCATATCAGGCAGTTGTTGGATTCCGTATTCTATATCTATCCCTTAGTTCTTTTTCTAATTGTGTTGTTCAAATCAGAAGATTTAAACAGATTTTCTTACTGATTTTTTTAATTGTTGAGAAATTTATACTAAAATATCCTATTATAATTATGGATTTATCAATTTCTTCTGGTATTTTTGTCCATTATTTACCTTCTATGACTTAAGGCTACCATATTTAGGTGCTTACAAATTTTAAATTGTAATATCTCACTGGTAAAATCCAAATTTGATCATTGACCCTCTTTATCTCTGCTAATGTTTTCTGTTTTTCATTATCTTTTGCCTGATATTAATATAGATAAAGCAACTTTATTTTGGTTAGAGTTTGCACAGTATATTTGTTCCATTTCTTTAACATCAGCACTTCTCTATCCTGCTGGTTTATTCGTGTCTTTTTCAAAGACATTATTAGCTTGAACCATACAGAATTGCAATTCTTTTGGCCAAAAAATGATCAGCTGCTGGCAATTTCATATGGTTTAACCTAATATTTGTTTAGGTGATAACCTTTATCTCATTGAATTTCATGTCAATTCCATGAGTTAGGCATGTATATGCTCACTTTACAAATGAGTTTATGTAGGTCAAAGCTGATATTTTAATTCAAGTTATCGTATTCCACAGTTTCTTGTCTCTCTGTCTAGTAGCATTTGGATATGCATACTTCATAAGACACTATATGTAAATCACATATTCACCTTAAAATATTTATAGTACAGAGTCATAAGGATTATGTTTATCATCTATTTCAGTTGGTTATAACAGGAAACACCTGGCACATTCTAACACGTTATTGAGGAGAGATTAAAAGAACAATGTACAAGGGTGTGGACCAAGTGAAGAAAAGCCAACAGGTGATGATTATGGATTCAGGGAGCTAGCCACAGTGGACAAGGAGCTATTGCTATGTCTTGTCTGAAGAGCAAAAGGGAAAAGAAGGTGATTTGATCTCTTCAGCCACCATCACAAGCCAAGTGAAGAAAATTCTTTTGAATTTGGGGTCACCTGCAAAAAAAAAATGGAAACTGCATCTAAGTTCCTCTTGGACAACAGGATTGGGGGTCTGCTTTCTGTGCCTACTTTGACTGAATTAAAAAACTGAATTGAGGAAAGATAGTGATAAAGGAGCTCTCTTGGAGCAGTCTGTAAATCTACCACTTGCCCAGATGGAAATTGTCAGGAAGGTGTCCATGCTTGAGCTGTCATACTAATGAACAAGAGAACCACAGCAACAAGAGCATGTGGAATGTACCCTAGAGTAGGAGGAACCTGAGTGTAACTCCTTGAAAATTCATACTTGCACCCCAGGAAAAAGCCAGCCTTGGAATGCCAGTGTAAACATTTGTTCTTTCTTATATTTTTTTCCCCAGCCACCCATGTAAGAGAAAGGTAAATCCAGAAAGGAAAGGAGCAGAATTAGAAAGGGAAAAGAAATGAAAATAGAACCCACATCTAGACCTCAACAGCGCAAACTCCTTAAGCCATTAGGCAAGCACAAGATACAAAGAGAGGAAGGGTGCCGATTTGGCACATGTCTGAACTTCTGTCATTTTGGAATGGAATCAATTTTTTAATACCTTGAAGTGGAAGGAAAGTTACTGAAACAAAGATAATTTTAAGAAGACTGGAAAGAGTGATGTAATAGCACATAGTTGAAAGTAGCAATTGGAAAAAGAAAATCATTTCATGCTTACACCCCACCAGGATGAAACTGTTTAATAAACCAATTACCTGTATAAACATTGAGCCCCATTATGTACATATTTGACAATGGAACCACAGGGAAGTAACTGAAAATGACTTTCAGCCTTGTTAACCTTGCATTGCCAATAAGCCTGGGTAAGAAAATTGATTACAAATCCTCACTACAGTAAGAAACCATATTTTACCATATACTGCAAAAATGTATTTAAATATAACTTACTATTCTTCATCAAATACATATATACTCATATTTTAAATATAGAAATCTATTTTTGTTTTACCTCCTTTGTAAATATCAACTCACAGAGCTAGGAATGTAAGTTTCAACTTCCTTCCAATTTCAATTTATGACTTGTTTTCACATCTTTCCCCTATATATTTTGAGTGAGCTTAAAAATAAGCATTCTTTTCTGTTCTCCACATGATTAAATTCTTTTATCTATTCCCTTTTTAGTCCTCTGGAAACTATGCAAAAGAACAGAAATATATCCACCAACCTCTGTATCAAGTCACTAAGAATAGTCCAGGAAGAAAATAACTCTTCTTTAAAAAGATGGCTCATCCCCCTTGAAGGTAAAAGTATGTCTATTTCTTCCATATGGAAGTTGGGTTTGTCTTCATCATCTAAGGATTATAATCATCTACTTTTTTTCATCGCACAGAAAATTTAGCAGGCGGAACTGTAAGAATAAAGCCTGTACATCACTATATAACCCCCTTATAAGAATTACATTAATCCTTCTGAAAGCATTAATAGTTCAGTACCCACCCTCATATTTTTCAGAGATAAATATTTTTAAAACTTTGTTTAAAAAAAGAAAGGAAATTATTTCTTCTCTTCCTCTCACTCTTCTTCCCCCAGATGAATGAATTTTCCCCTTGAGCTTTCATATTTACAACTTTGTTTTTGGTCTCCTTGACTACAGTTGACCCAGTTTGCCACTGTTTTTTATGAAATCTTCCTTTTCCCCTTAAAACATAATATTTCTATTTCCTAAGTTACAGTTTCACTATTTCCCATTGCTTCCCCTCCTTCGTGATCCGTACTGTGTGGCCAAACAAAGCTTACTTTGACATTTTGTTCTCCCTTTTCTTTATGTTCTCTATACCTATCAGTTTCTTCAGTTTCAGTTAACACACTTACGCTGGTAAGTCCCTAAATTTACAACTTATGTCTCAACTTTTCATCCTTTCCCATCATTTATGCCAGAGGGCATGTCCCTTTGGGGTCTGTAACATCTGAAATGTTAAGTAAGTCTGAAACTCAGTCAAATGTCTCTAACCCTCAACGAGCACCCTGAATCTTACCATCGCCAGTCCGTCCCCACATGTTGACCCTGCCACATCTCGTGCATTTGTATTAATACTATCTTCATCTCCCTAAAATCCTGCCAAGAGCTGGCTGGCCTCTAGCTATAACCTATCTCTATAGCCTCTGAGCCAGTCATTCATCCTACACACACCTGTCAGCATTATCTTTTTTAAACATGCTTTCATCACAGCAATCTGCTAGAGTCACTTTCTCTTGCCCATGACATCTCATCTAAACTCCAGAGTCTGGCATCTCAGACCTTCCATCAACAGAATCCACAATCCCCATATTTTCTAACCAAATATCTCATTACTCTTCAATATACCCTTGCTCTAGCTAAATCAGGTAAACCATCACCTCCCACATATATCTTAATCATCTCCCTTATGTGTTTTTCTCACAACCTCAATTCCCTCCTTTGTCCTTTTAACTGGCTCATGCTTCTTACTGGCCATGCTTATTACTTCTATCTTTGGCCATATAATAGGGGTGTCCATCCCAAGATGACAAAATTTCCTATACTTCTTATCTAGCCTATTTTCAGATTTTCACTGAAGGTTTCATGCTTAGCAGTCATCAAAGATAGGTTTTTATATTGCCGATATCATTATATTTATGTATCATCAATCAAATACATTGTCAAACTAAATGTAAACAAAATACGTATAACTTCAGATGAATGGAGAAACCCTTAAAATGCCTAATTTATTCATGAATTCAACAAACATTTATTGAGCATTTGCCACATGCCAGTGACAATGCCAGCAGCTAGGAATAAAAAGGGATATTTAAAAACCCTCCTAAAATCAAAATATGCTCAATAGTTTTAAAGGCTCATATTAAAAATTATTTTCTCCTCTCTTTATCCTTTCATGTACTCATAATAAGTAAAATTTTTAAATAAAATAACAAAAAATTATGTTCTCATCAATAAGCAAGCACAAGTCATTTCTGAAGTTTGTTTATCATTGGATAAATTTAAACGTAAACTCTTTCTAGAAGGCATTATCTGGTAGTTGAAAGGATTCATTCACTTAACAAACATTTATTAAGTACCTACTAGGTTCTGAATGCAGGAACGAATGAGCTCCATAATGAGGGAATTTTTTTTTTTATCTCACTATATCCTCTGTGAGAGGAAATACATTTTATATTATTAAAAAATGTTGACAAAGCACATAAGGACATGGATGCTTGCTTTTAGAATTAAAAATTACTACGAATAGTTAGTAATATTGTAATTAAAACTCCAAAAATTACCCTTGTAATAACATCAAGAATCCAAATATCAATGGTTTTATTCTCAAAGGCAGACCAAAACCTTACCCACCCTCCACCGCCACATTGTAAAGTTTTCTGGAAACATTTAAGTGCAGTTTTCTTAACTTCTAAAAGAAAAAAATACTTTAAACTGAAAGCAAGAATACAATGTGTTTTATACAGCTAGGCTGTTTACATAATTAAAATCACAACTAATATAGCATGGAAAGAAATTCTTTAGATATTAAAATGTTCTTAAAAATAAAAATATCACAATTTCTCAGTGTATCTTGTTGCAAATTAATTACCCTGGTAAGTTTCTAATGTCTTTTTTTCATAGTTTCTTGGTACAAGTCTATCGATTTTTCTTACATTATTCCTTGTATCTGCTTTGCCATGTGGTCTTCCAGCAATAACAAATGTGGAGAGCCAGGGATCTGTGAACTCTGTATCCACCCCAAAGTCTTCATCCACCTCAAATTCAATGACCTGGACAGCTCCAGCTGCAGCTGCCTGCTAGTAGAGTGTCTCTTTTCTCTCATATAATATATGTAAGGAAAGGTTCTTTTTTTATCCTCAAAGCTATGTATTGGGGAAAGACTGATTAACAGCATCTGTGCAATGAAAACTGTTAGAAAGTGGTCTCATGTTGGAGAATCTCTTCTCATTAATGACTTTGTCTCTGAAATGGGTCTTTCACAGGCAATAGCTGTGAAATAATGAGCAAACATTACAGACATCTCATAAACTATATGTTCACATGATGTGTGTTTCTAAAATGTCAAGAAAGAGTCCTGTTTGAAGATGCCTGTTTGAAATTATGAACAAGCCACAAAATCATGGGCTGATCCAGGTTTTGTTGGGTTTGAAACTTGCACACTATTGGGAGACCCTTTACAAAGAAATACAAAAACGCAAAGACAAAATTAGTTACAAAAGTGGATATTTATTTAGAATGAGAAAACAAATCACCACAATGTACTGCAGATTGAGGTCCTTTTCTTAGGAGGTATCTTGGACCACTTGCCAGAAATATCAACAGAAAAGGTTTTCTAATGGCATTCTGGATTTTCCCCCTCCACACAAAACTTAACAATAACTCCCAGAAATTCTCAGCACTCCCCAGATGAGGCACCATGATGCCTCAATTTATAAGCTGCATGGTAAATTAACTTCTCTATAGGTAAAACAATCAAACAAAACCTTAATACATGTTTAGATGGTGTCTTCTACCCAAGTCTTGGCCTTCTTCTCTTAAGCTTCTGGCCTTTTCTGGGTTTCCTATGTTGTGATCATCATCTTTATCAAACAAGCCAATATTTAGGATGCAAAGTGTGGTATCCGGGGCTAATGAGTACACATCTCCACAAAGCTGGCACTGCTTGCTCTTAAAGCCTCGTTTTGCAAAGGAGGTCAGTATGACAGCTCTGCAGTCCACATTTTGTGCTTCCCTAGATTCTGCCTATGTTTTCCAGATTAGCATCCAAATGTTTCATTTCCAGGACTTTTTATTTTCTTGACACTCTCCATGTTCACCATCAGGGTGACATACAGGGCCACATCCCTACAGGACCAGGTGAGCTGAGGGAGTTAACTTCTTGGACAAATCCTCCTGCTCCCGAGAGCCCCTGAAATATAGCAGCCAATCATGGCCAGCTGGACATCTGCTGAAGCCAAAAAGAAGCATTTTCTAAAGATAGTTCAGATAGTAAAGTAGAACAAAACAAAATTTTCTTGTGTTCTCTGACTAGAGAACCATACAGCATCTTGACAAATACTCCAGTTTTACATAAAACTACACTGCCTTTCTCTAGAATTTTACAGAATGGTTTACACCAGAAGTCTATGTTTAGGTCATAAATAGAGAACATTTTTACTTTCAAGGAAAATTTTTATTTACTTTTCCAAAAATCTTGAAAGAAGAACATCTTAAAATTTCTATTTTCTTTAATGCAATTTAATCAGAATTTTATGAGCATGAGATTATGAAGTAAAGACTTTTTCGTATATTTCAGAATGTTACGGGGGTACAAACTTTTTGGTAACATAAATCGCCTTTGCACCACCCAAGTCAGAGCTACAAGCATACCTATCCCCCAGACAGTTCATACTGCGCCTGTTAGGTATGAATTTACCCATCCCCTCCTCCCCACTCCCACCTGCCCCACACCCTATGAATATTACTTCAATATGTGCACATAAGTTTTGAGCGATTAGTATCAATTTAATGGTGAGTCTGTGTGGTGTTTGTTTTTCCATTCTTGTGATACTTCACTTAGAAGAATGGGCTCTAGCGCCATTCAGGATGATACAAGAGGTAGTTCATCATTTTTTTATTAGCTGAGTAGTACTCCATAGTATAAATATACCACATTTTATTAATCCACTCATGTATTGATGGGCACATAGGTTGTTTCCACATCTTTGCAATTGTGAATTGTGCTGCTATACACACTCGAGTGCAGGTGGTTTTTTTATAATATGTCTTTTTTTCCTTTGGGTAGATGCCCAGTAATGGGATTGCTGGATCAAATGGTAGTTCTGCTTTTAGCTCTTTGAAATATCTCCATACTAATTTCCATAGAGGTTGTACTAGTTTGCAGTCCCACCAATATTGTATAAGTGTTCCTATCTCTCCACATCCATGCCAACATTTATTGTTTTGGGACTTTTTGATAAAAGCCATTCTCACTGGAGTTAAGTGATATCTCATTGTGGTTTTGGTTTGCATTTCCCTGATGACTAAAGATGTTGAGCATTTTTTCATGTTTCTTGGCCATTAGT